>CAAKHB010001974.1:59130-74130 GCA_901007665.1 Aeoliscus strigatus | reverse complement strand
TAATAATGTATGATACATGGATATAGCATTATATTTATATTATACCATATATAATAATTTTATATTATAATAATATATAATACAAATGTATTTAGTATTTCATAGTTGATCTTCAAACTGCCAACTGCTGCATTTAATGACCCCTGTCCAAAACAAGCCAATGAGTGGCTCCTGCAGCAGACACACAAGGCCATTATGAGGGTTGAGGGTTTATATTGTGTATTTTTTTGTGCTTTTTCCCCATCAGTGCTGTTGCTGGCAACATCACAAACCTTATTATTCTTGTGCTTCGTCGTGCTTTTTTGCCCAAATATTTCAACCGCACTAGTTTATTAAAATGATTTTAATGGGCTATTATTTGTCACGAATGAATGCTTTGCCCTGTAATTTCATGCGGTAACGACTGCAAAGACAAACTCTTCCCAAATCGTGCAATTGACTTGAAATGATGGTGCAACAGCACTAAAAATAATCTAAATGGTTTGCGATTGAAATTTAGGCTACTTTAGCTTTTTCTTTTTTTCTACATGGCGTGTTCCTCGCGTCAGTGTGTTGGCCTCCTGCATTCATAATAATAATAATAGAGCGATAAATGTAATTTATGTTGGAGCTGTTGGCGCAACGCGTGTTCAGCTCAGCTGGAGGCTGCATTCGACAGGGCAGAGCAGTCATTAATTTACCAGGTACCACACACACACACACACACACATACCCCAAAACCAGCCATCTAGAGCATAGGTGAGAGGTGAGCTAAATATCTCATTGCCTGCGCAATAACATACGTGAATATGCCTATGTGTGTGTTTATAGGAGCAGTGTCAGTGTGTGGGCGGGTATAGGAGTGATGAAATGCCTAATAGTTTGTGTAGATTCAAAGCAGTTATGGGGAGTAGTGGGAAGAGTGTGTGCGAAGGCTTCAGCTGGTTTTAAAGGGAATTCAGTGGAGGAGATACGCTCATCACATTTCTGGGCTTGTAATGATGATGTGGACATATGTGGAGCTATTAGAAACCTGCTGACATTGCAGAATTGATTTTGAGATGTCCTGTTATTTTTTTATGAGGCATATGTCAATATGTGGGTTTGGTTACTGATGGCTGGATCTACAAGAATAAGTCTTGCCTTTGTGACAGACGCATCATCTACGCTGCTACAGTATCTGGCTGAAAAAGACGCCATCTTCTATTTTCATATATGTCTCTCACTTGTCTCCTGATGCCCCCACAGTCACCAGGCTTTCCAAACATATCGTTTTAGACCTGCTGAAAAAGATTTATTTGCCAATAAAAGCCTCCTTTCCTCTCCTCCATGGAGAGATCTACAGAACATTAAGTGTGAACGAGACGCTTTAGCTGTTTCCTTTGATGAGCACTCTGTTCTGATTCCTCCTCACTAATCCCACTCTGGGGAGCAGTGAACCTCCAGTCTCCATCCTCTTGCTCGACCTCGTAAAACACGACCACACAGCTCCGTGACCTCCCCTCACTGTCCCGCCAAAACCAGACGGACAAGTCACTATGCTCTCTCAGAGACGCATCAGCGTCAGACTCCCACTTTTCTTTGGAAAAGGTCAATGCAGTTTTTATATTGATGGGCTCCTGTAAAAGTCTGTTTTATTAGGGCAAAGAGAAAGATTGGAAGAGGCGTGCAGGGTAAATATGAGTAAGAAAGAGAATGAGAAGGTGGGAGCGAAATACAGCAGTTAAGTGCATCAATGGGGTTTTGGCTTGACAGAGTTAATACTGGCCCCTGACGTCTCCCTTTGATTTGTGACGACATGATTTCAGCATTGGGAAACATTTAACACACATACAAATGCAGATCTTGTGGGGCGAGGTTAAGTGCTTATTTATTTGGAGAGTAGAGTAAATGGTTTCCACTCCTCGCAAACATAAAAAGAGTTAAGTGTAGTGACCTCTGACTCACAGAAGAGCGATGCCTATGAGTAAGTGCGTGTGAGTGGGTGCATGCACACTCAATACTAGATAATCAATGTAACATCCTATCAATCCCTGACAGTCTTTAAATTGTATAGTGGTGCGGACTCACATCTTCTTGTCATGTCTTCAGGTACATCGGTGCTCTAGGTGCCCGTGTGATCTGTGACAACATCCCAGCCTTGGTGAACAAGCAGCGGCAACTCTGCCAACGCCACCCAGACATCATGCAGGCCATCGGTGAGGGCACCAAGGAGTGGATCAGAGAGTGCCAGCACCAGTTCAGACACCACCGCTGGAACTGCAGCACACTGGAACGCGACCACACAGTGTTCGGACGTGTCTTGCTGCGAAGTAAGTCGACATGTACGTCTATTCATTTCTGACGTTGCTGAGCGCTTTCTACCATCATCACACACTGAACACTCATCTTCACTTTTTCTGCGCATCCCTCCCTCTGTCCACTGTGTAATCTTTCCTACTCATACCCTCACGTACACTGGTGCTTCGTGTTTATAGCTGCTAATGGACTGTTGTAATGCCTTGTGCCTCGTCAATAAACACACGGGCTTGGAGAGTCAGGCTTGTCGTCAATTTGTTTTTGCATGCTTGCCAAGCCTCTCTTGTAACAGATTCATGCAGGCACATGCATGCAGGCACATACAATGTGTATATTTCAGCCTTTTTTGATGCAAATGCATGTTGCAAATGCATTTTTAGAACAGAATCGTGGACATTTATAACCTCTGAGGTTTTGTTTCAGTCAGCGTTGGTTTGTCTGTCAGTTAAAATTACCAGACCTCTTTTCACCAAACATGGTGGTGCGGTGTAACAAACCCAAAGGACAAAAATAACATTTTGGAGCAGTATAGCCAGAGACTGCATTTTTTTTACATTAGCACTGGTGGAGGAAGTGCACAGAGAGCGCCCAACTCTGAACAGAATTGAGTGTAAATCTGATACTTTGATGGAGGCCTTCTGTCGCTGTGTGCATGTACTGGGCATCAACTACTTGGATCAGTTGTGGATATACTTGACGATGGAGGTCTGCACATTCTGACTGCACCTCCAGTTAGATCAGGAACTGCTGCATTCATGTCCATCTGGTTGTTTTGCACATAAATAGTGAATATCCGTTTCCCATAATGCATTTGCTGCACAATGATACAGCAGCAGCCAATAATGATCATTATTGCTGAATGCAGAGAAAGGATGTAGGTTGCTTGCACTGCAGCCATTGTGTTGCATGTGTGGCACTCACTTATAAATGCTTATTTTTTTTACAACTTAGTGTAAAATATCCAAATGCAAGTTGTGTTAAATTACAATTTAACACAGCCATTCTATGCATGTGTATGGGGCCAACGATGAATGGAAAAAAGCAGTAGATATGGAGCTACAAGCTCTGTGTGTGTGTGCGTGCGTGTGTGTGCATGTGGTGGAGATGAATACGCAGTAATGTAGATGTAAATATTTAGAGAGATATTGTGACTGTCAGACAAACAGCACGGGTTTGAATGATGACCAGCAACTCCCCCCCCCATTCCTCCTACGCACGCACCCCCTCAGCACCCACTGCCCCCATCCCCTCATCCCACAGATGACACTAGACATTCCAGTACATGCAGAGCACAAAGGTTGGATCACACAGACTCCAGGGGCTCAGGACAGGTTCGGATAGGTTTACAGGATGTGCATGTACAATGTCACCAGAACAAATGTCTACATTCCCTATATTTAGTACTTTGTAACACAGCATCGTGATGCTAATGTTGTTATAAAGTTCGAACGATGTTACGATGAACTTACTTCAAATGTTCTTCCACTTCATCTGCAAGTTGGTGCCATTGAAAAGAAGGCCGATCCTAAAGGTTATTATCAACATTGTTGATGCCGCAGCTTGAGGAGGATACTCAAGTGACAATTTAGCATGAATATGCACAATGGACTCCATGTCAGTCTGTGTTATATTTGTTTTGGATTCATTTCATTAGCTGCATTCACGTGAATGAAATTTGCCATTCAATGTGACAAATTATCATTATTATTATTATTATTGTGTGCTTTGCCCTAGACGAAAGGCTGCATGCTCCTGAGTATCATTAGGAACCACTAATCACTAATTATATCTAAGATTTCAGTCACCAGTATAAAACCACTCCCGTCTTTAAGTTTGACCAAGTGATAGAAGATCTTGTTTTTCTTGGACCCTTCACTCCAACATGTGTTGTGAAATAGCAACTGTGACCAAAACTATATCTAATTCTTTACGTGTCTTCGGCTCCATAGTTGATGAGTCATATTGCACGGAGGCACTGCAGTGGTATCTAATGCTGTCATGACATCACTGTGGAGCTGATTAATGGGGTATCACTGTGTCTGTATTTAAACAATTTATGTGAGCAGAGGGGAGCCCCGCTGCTAGGATTATTTCCAGGATAATATTTAAACAGAGCTGTCCTTTACCCCACATCAGGCCTGATATGCACCATCAGATGCACCTTGATGTCGGGATGCCTCCTCCTCATTGACAAATGTAAATGACCTTCTGCTATACATTGTTTCTCTCTCTTTTGCAGGCAGTCGTGAAGCAGCGTTCGTCTATGCCATCTCCTCAGCAGGGGTGGTGTATGCGCTCACTCGTGCCTGCAGCCAAGGGGAGCTGAAAACATGCAAATGTGACCCGCACAAGCATGGACGTGACAGTGATGAGAAGGGAGAGTTTGACTGGGGTGGATGTAGTGACAATATCAACTATGGGATAAAGTTTGCCAAAGCCTTTATAGATGCCAAAGAGAGGACCGTCCGAGATGCCAGGGCGCTTATGAACCTTCACAACAACCGCTGTGGGAGAACGGTAAGTGGGATGACAGCGCATTCCAGGCTTGGCTTGCAGCAAGTGAATGACAAGCTATTTCTTTCAATCTTCTTTGCTAAGATAATGACATACTCAAACACATCTGTTGCCAACATGCAAGGAGTTTGTCAGCCACATCGATCGCATGCAGAGCAGATGCAGCAGCTACAGCTACACAACAGCACAAACGAACTTTCCTGCCCAAGTCACCCACTTAGTGAACCTTGACCTGAACATGTCTCCTGTCTTGCAATGTCACTTGTGGAACTAACCACCAAATACACTGAACCCAACACTCAAAGGGTTCGTGCCACCTCACCAATGTGAGCGTAGTCGTTCTCCCTGTTCAACACCGTTTACTTTATGTTTGGACATACAATGTAAATGTCAGGCGCCAGTGCACGTATGCGCACACACACACACACACACACAAATATTCAATACTACCTATATAGTATGAATGTAAACTGATATCATGCCCCCAAAATATAAAAAAATCATTGAATGTGTGTACACAGTTTCAAAACAAAAAACCTGTAAAAACTCTATCATTACTGTTATCTTTCCACATTACGTGTGACTATAATAATCCTTAGAGCTCAATTATAGGATACTACTTTTCCACGGCTGTTTCCGTGTACTTTTAATGGTTTGAGTTGAAGAAACGCACACACAATACCTGCTTCTCTATCTATTTAGGCAGTGAAGCGTTTCATGAAGCTGGACTGCAAATGTCATGGTGTGAGTGGCTCGTGCACCCTGCGGACATGTTGGATGGCCATGTCGGACTTCAGGAAAACCGGCGACTACCTGAGAAGGAAGTACAACGGGGCTATCGAGGTGACAATGAATCAGGATGGGACTGGTTTCGCTGTGGCAAATAAAGCCTTTAGAAAGGCCACGAAGAATGACCTGGTCTACTTTGAGAACTCCCCAGATTACTGCCTGCAAGACAAATCTGCAGGTAAGACCGTGAAGAAGGTCGAATGGACTCAGAGGCATTTTCTCACGGATTGTTGATGTGTACGTTCACGCATTACTAGAGCGTTTGTGTGCGTTATGTAGTCAGATAACAGCAGGCTCTCCTGTGATGTCTATGGAAGCTAATATCCTTGTACCCTGGGGGACATGCTCATTCTGTGACCACACCTGACCTCTGTCAGTCTCTGTCAACACACATGCTCACCTACACACACCCCATGGTCAGAGGGTGTGCTTATCCACCTTCATGTAATGCTCCTGATTGGTTTCTGATTGGCCGAGGATGGATGAAATTCTCCGACAAACATTTTGGGATCAACACCTCCTTCGTTGAGAAACGACACAGTCCTGTCCACTCTCCCTTTGTCTGCTTCATCCCCTTATCCATCCTCCCCCTCTTTCTCACCTTCCCAGTGGAATTCAGAGCCTAGGGACACAAGCATCCAATTTAAAAAAGAAAAAAAATCACTTCTGTCTGTCTGCCACAGTCTTTCTCACTGTGTGTGTCTGAACTAAGCGTAGCTGGAGGGCAGAATGGGCCTCAGAGTGTGAGAGCCTGTCTGTCTGTCACGCTCCACTGTCCATTTAACCCTCACACACACGCGCATACACACACACACACACACACATACATCAAGCGGCATCAAAGGGAATAGTGGCTTGGGAAAAGCAGTGTAACTATAGGCTGCTCTACCAACACCGCATAGTTGTGTATGTGGCTCTGTTGTTCTATGGGCCGCATGTTGTGATAGGTAGCAGTTCAAACAGCTTCTCAAACCAAACAGCAGCCGTAATCTCTGTGGGGAGGACATGCACACAAGACACAGACAATATGCCTCTGCATTAGGTAATAGCCAGACTGCTACTAGGCTATTGCAGGTCAAATATGAAACCAAACAGAAAGCCAAAGTGGCACTGATCACTATGTCATGCTATGCAATTCATTTCTCTGTTTTAAAATGCCTGTAAAAATACGCATGAAGCTCATATCATGTTCCTCTGTTTTCCATTACAAGAAGCCAAGACAGATACCTACAAACTGTACTGATGGCTGTGATAAGGGAAAGGCAACGTTAAGACAACATTAGGAGAGAATCGTGTGGAAATCGGGGAGAAAGTTACGGCAACTATTGGAGAGGATTATATATATATATATATGTAAAAATAATAATGTATTATTATTATTATTATAATTATACTCACATTTTCAGTTTTACTACATGGTTTAGTATTATAATTAGCATTAGCATCAGCATTAGCATTGACAGGGATGATAATTCAATGGTGAAAATAATATTCATTCAAGGTTAATTGATAGTGTGTCTACTGTGACTTCGCTGCACTGATGAAATGTACTAAATGTGTTGTCCTCTGTGTAGGCTCCTTGGGCACAGCTGGCCGGGTTTGCAATAAGACATCACGCGGTACAGATGGCTGTGAGGTCATGTGCTGTGGGCGGGGCTATGACACCACAAGAGTCAAGCAAATCACCCAGTGCGAGTGCAAATTCAAATGGTGCTGCGCCGTGCAATGTAAGGACTGCGAGGAGGCGGTGGACATACACACGTGCAAGGCCCCCAAACGAGCTGAGTGGCTGGACCAGACCTGAGGACACGCCCCTTTCCGTGATGCAACCCAACCCCTTTCCCCTTTGCAGGTCATCCTGTGGAACGTGGCATTCTGGGAAAGTCAGTCTGAAAGTGCTCCGCATCTCCGCCCTCTCCTGCCCCCATTTCGGTTCATCATTGCATGGCTTTTCTACCTGTTTCTGTGAAAGCACTAGGATTCAGTATCCATTAATAGAAATAAACCTTTAGTCCCTGTTTGTGAATGGCCCTTGGGATTCAGATGGATTTGAACTCGGGGTTCGGATGGATTGGACTTAAATCAAAGATCAGTTCATGAGGACTCTTTTTTCCTTTTTTTCTAGCATGCAAGTTCCGAGTTTCAATGGTTTGCAGCTTTCATGATGCTTTAAAGACACATCTTTCCATTAACTGAGTCTTCAAACATATCCAGTATTATTACATCATCATATACTCATATAATATTCTTTCTTTTTTGGGGAAAAACATTTTTATCTACCAAAAGAAATGCTCGGTTAGACTTTGGGACAGAACTTGTCAAGTGCACTTGGAGAAGTGGACATCTAAGTTTGGCTCTGTGTTTCCAAACAGAAGTCCAGACAGAAGACGACCAGAGGACAGGGGGATGGATATCGGATAAATAAATGGACGGATGTGTTATTGGAACTCTGAATGCAACTTTTTTTAAAAAGAAAGTTGTTTAAACTGATTTATTTAAAAATCGTAAAATGTCAATTCTCATCTGCGGATGAGACTGCACTACATCGATTAACACGAGTATAGTTATATGATTGTGAGTATACAGTGTGCGCTAGTTTTCAAAGTGTAAGACAACAAAGTGCCGGTGAGAAATAGAAGAAGAGAGTCTGGATGGTCATAAAGTCACACTGAACCTCAGACAGATTTCATTTCTCTGCTCTTCAGCTTGCTTGTATAACTGTGTATATTGCCTCATCTAAACAGATCATATGAAATATATGGTGCATTTGTATGATACTGGGATCTTTGTTTTTTGTCTGAGCAACGTTTAGAAAGCACAAATTAGAAGTAGCAGAACTTATCCATGACTGATCAACCATCTGTGGTGTTCCATGGATCACACCATTGCTGCTGCGCTACAACATGAGTTGAACCACATACAGTCTATAGCCAGTAACAAAGGCTGATTGTGTGAGTTGGGGTTGGGTGTGTTATATCAGTCTAGGGGAGGGAAGTGTTTGATTAAAGGCCCAAACTAAAGCTAAACCCCTGCTGGCCTCATCCCACCCCTCGCCATGTGGAATTCCAGGTGGGTCCCCGTCTAATGACTAGATGGCCGTAATTATCCGGCCTTGTTGATAGCTGGTGAGTGGACATGGTTGTGCCACAGAGGACCTAGTGTGGGCGCCTGCTGGGACCGCATTTAATCAAAGGCTTCTTGGCCAGCTTATCAAAGGGAATACTTTCTAGCAACCTTCCCTGTCTGATCCCCCCTCTGCTCCCCCAACTCCCTTGTCAGTCCATACCCACTTATATGAGAGAAACTCTTGATAATGTGGAGTCAAAATGATTTTTCATGGAAAAGGAAAATTATGACAACCCTGAGAAAGACTTGATGACAAAGTATTTGTGTGTATGTTTCCTGTTTGTTGGTCAATTGATTACATTGATAAGGCAATTTCTCTTGCCTGTATTGCCTCCATGACACGCAAGAACTAGTGCACCTACTCAGAGTGATACCCGGACGCAAACAGACGCAGGAGCCAAAAGTAAAAAGTGGAAAAACAACCATGTGACCGATGGAGAATGTGAAAGAAAGCAGATAGTAGGCCGCTCGTGCCTCATCTGTGCCCCAAAAATTCAACTCAACTTCACTGAAGTGGTTTTCCAATGGCCACAAGAGGAGTGCATCATGAGCTAAGGCAAACGTTATTGTTGCCTCTTTAGAGTAATATTATCAAGCTATTTCAGTGACTATTCTAGTGCCAGTGTCCTGTGGCCCATGTGGGTCTGTGTCTATCTGCGTCCTGGATAACAGGCTGAGCGCATTCCTGTTGCAGAGTATCAGAAGGAGACCTTTGGTCTTTGCAGATTGTACTGACTAAAGGTGCAAAAACTGCGTCAAAGATATAAATTGCTTAACTTGGTACAGCTTGGATTTCATCTTGGGTTTGTCCATAAGTTCTATTTATTATCAGAATGTATATCACAAACAAATTATTGCGTCCTGGGGATGTTTTTAAGAAATGTACATGTTGGATCCTTGCAGAAGTTGTGGACTCATGTTTAATTAATGTGGGGCATCAAAAATATTGGGAAATCATGAAAGTAATCAAAGTGCAATCCAAATTAATTTCTAAGGATTTGGATTCAAATCAGATAGTGTGTCTAACTACGACACTGACACTTCAGACTGTTCGTAATGCAAACACTCTCCTAATCATTTCTTCACCATTATCACATTACAGAACGTCATTCTCAACCACATCGCCTTTTTTAAATTTACTCCTGTTCTATATTCTCTGGTCTCTAACTCTGCTTCACATGACAACAACACTCAGAATAGATGATGAGCTGTTCTCTAATTACATACACACAAGCATACAAGGACTCACATAGCGTAAAGGTACATGGACAGGACATGGGGATTTCTAAAAACCCAGATAAAACGTGGTGGTGCGAGAGGGCAAAAAGGCAATTCAAATGGATGGGCGACGGGGAGAGAAATGTAATGAGAAATGTATAGAGTTACTGAAAGACCTGGTGGGCATGTTTATCAGTAGATGTTAATCTAAGCAGAAAGAACCTCGTTCCCCACAATTTATCATCATTACCCACCCCAAGTGCCATATGCCTCTGAAAGCCTCTGTACAACTCCCTCCTGCACCCCGCGATCCGGTACAGATTCCTGTCAGTGGAAAACACACAATTACCCAATAACATTCACCTTGGGGTGGTCTGAGTGTCAGCCATGCGATCTGTTTTGCACACATATCCACATGCATGTACCTGCAGGCCAGGAAAGAACTCCCATAGCTCACCTATCACCTGTCTGGTAAAACTCCCAGTATGTTAGCAAGCGTTTCTGTTCTGTCACTCACTGCTCATGAGCTGAAAGTGCAGGCAGACATACATGTTTGTTTGTGTGATGGGAAGCGTTTGTCCCTTTAGGGCGGGTACAACCTAGGTCATTCTTTGCAGAGTTTAGGGGACATTTGGCTACATCAGGGTGGAAAAGTTTAAGTGCAGACAAACTTTAGCCCCATGAACAACCACATCTGTTGGTGCCTGTTGGCATGTCCTAAACTGCTAGTTCATGTATAGTAGCCTCTTCTTTTATTGGTTAGGAAAGAGGTGGATGTATTTAGATGGACACCTGAGCAGCATCAGGTGTCCATCAGGATCTTGTTCCTGATGGGCGAGTTCTGGTTACTTTATTTGTACCTACAAAGTACAAATGGCAGGTCTGTGCCATTAGGCATCAGAAGATGTAACTGTGTTGTAGGTTCAAGATTGCGAGGCTGTGGAAGCAGTAGGAGAGGCAGATTTATAAGTGAGTTCAAACTAATATTTACATGAGCTGCCAGGACCCAGGGGACGTGGAGACGTGTCGAGTGGAGAAAGAATGAATTGCAGCATCTGTATCAAGGGTGGATCATGACACAAAACACCTGATGAGACCTCCACTGCCCTTCCACCTTCACTCAGTCCTTCTTCTGTTTGTTTAATTCCTACAATGGATCATCAATGGGTGGATTGTTGATTGCACTTACAGTCAGACACCGACAACACTTTTCTGGGAAAAGAGAAATATACCTCCAGCAGGAAACTGGTTGCCAAATTGATTCGTTGACCTGGCAAGTTGCGAAGCAAAAGAAAGAAAATGGAATTTCCCAAACAATCACTCCCTTGGTGATGCATGTAGAACAGTTCTGGTGCTCTGATAATTGATTGAAATTTGAGAAATATAACTGATGTTTAGTGCTGAACATTCACATTTGTCTGAACGCTACAAAATGTGACACAGTCAGTTAAATTGCAGTCAATTCTTCACCGTAGAAGGTGTGGGGTGCGATGTGACGAGGTGTGTATATGCATGTGTAACAGTGTGAGTGTGTTTATCTCTCTCCCTGTGTGGGAATTTACAGACACACCTCGCAAGGTACAAACAACAGTGACCTGGAAAAATAGTCGAAATTCCACCAACATACCAATGAATCTGGGGGTTTTGTGCTGACAACACACACACACACACGAGGTGTGGGAAACAGGAGAGATACAGGGTCAGGGTCAAATTGTGTAGACCTCACTCACAGACATAGATACCAGTGAGTGATACCAGCTGACACACTGATGCTGACACTAACAGTGATACCATGGCAACCTGAGTGACATGGATGGATTGGGCTGAGCCATCCCAGCATGTACGCACATTCACAACAAAAGTCTGCTCAGGCTGTGACTTAAAATTAGCGTGTGTGTGTGTGTGTGTGTGTGTGTGTGTGTGTGTGTGTGTGTGTGTGTGTGTGTGTGTATGCAGGTACTGCCTGAATAGCCTATCAAGTGAATGATGAAATGTTGAAAAAAGTATGAGTAGAGTATGTGTATACTCAATTCAACCTCTTACAGATGCATCTATAGTGACATATACTGATAGCGTGCGCTCAGGATGAAGAAGGAGATTCCGCGGATCATCCAATAACCAGAAGGTTGACATGTGTATAAGATTGATCCTTTATTATTTTATTGTGGTATACAAAGTCAATGCAGGACAATTTTCAATTCTCTGGTCATGTTATACTTTCTAATATGACAATGCTGAAACTCTAGTCAAAGACCAATGGATCTGGCTTCGACGATCATTCATCACCAGAATGATGGTGGACTATGTGGGATCCAATGTGGGTCTGATATCAAACTCAAAACAGAAAACATTGACATCTAGCAATGTCAAATGTCATAGAACTGTACTTGCAGCCAACTGGGAGCGAGGACACAGTAGCCTCTGTCTCTGCATAAACAGTGATAAACAGAGCACTCAGCACTCAGCATGAAATGGAGGAATACTGTGCACAAAACATTTACACAGAGCTGCCATGAAACAATATTATTTCAGTTTTACAATGAAGAGTTGGTGGAATTGGAAGCACAGAAGGAAATGTATTGCTCCAACTTCGATAACAAAATAAAATAATACAACCCAGTTCAATTGCACATTTAGTAAAATTGCTTTGATCGTTAAAGCAAATGACCCGCATCAGCCAGATCACAAATTCAGCTCAAAGTGACATTAACAGAGGTCCTTTTTTATTTATCTTGATTTGTGTATCACAGAAGGCCAATAGAAGGGGGAAAAAATCTAAAGTATCATCCAATGGATATTTTCAAACAGACGAATGCAAGTGTGTGTGTGTGTGTGTGTGTGTGTGTGTGTGTGTGTGTGTGTGTGTGTCTGGGTGTCTGTGTGTGTGCATTCATGCGTGGGAGGAATAAACAATGGTCAAATGTGTTTATCAGACACTGAAGCACACACCAACAGTTGTTTACCATACAAAGAACCAATAACATGCCAATGCCAACAACGACATCATGAGAAACATGTAATCTGGTGAAATATAGGCCACGACGATGTTTCTAATCAATATCACCACCATGCTTTGTATGACATGTATGTTTTTCAATTGTCACACTCCTAGCAATAAGTAATTCATCAGCTTTGCAATCCATCCATCATATCTGATAAAATGATGCACACACACTGACACAACACTGATTAATGTGTGAATTAACAATAATGTTATGAATGAAAAGGGTTTATATACTTGGACTTAATACAAGGATGAGAAAATATACATAAAACGTGCAAAACTGGAAACTGCTATGCGTGAGGTTCTTTCTCATGGGACAATCACACTGATAGATGTTTGAAATACTCTGACTTGTCCATATTTCCTAATACAGGAACAGCATGGAGAATCACCAAATGCGGTCTGAGACACTTTGGATGCAGCATTGGACGGTTGGAGCATTAATTGTTTAGATTTGACATCTTCACATCAACATTGCTTGTGTTGGCCAAATGTGAACATGTAATATAATTAGATAAGTAATTCTTCCTTGATTCTTCCTCCTTTCCTGTATTGAGTAGATAATTCAAAGATAAGCTTTTTTTCTGAAATGTGAGATATTCTGGAAAATATGATTAAAAGGTCTGATAGTGATCTGAAAGTCCTTATTAAAGCAGAGTCCACTGCTCTGATTTATTGGTGTACATCTCCTGGTCAGATATGAACATGTTTTATTACCCAAACTACGGCATAGCAAAAGAGCAAACATCTTAAGGCTTGAGGATATTTTCACTTTACGACTTAAAGCAAGTAGTACAAACGTGAAGTTTTTAGGCCTTTCAGGAACACTATTATTCCCCCAAAAGTCCCCAAGAATAGTCAGAATATTTGATAATTTTTCTTTTTTGTTAATCACAGGACACATAATCAGGTTTCCTCTTTTCCAACTTGCTGTGCTGAAATAAATTTCATGACATCATTTTGCATTTTGTGCTCTGGCAGAGCATGAAGTCACTCAGATCACGATGCTACGGTCCAAGTGAAATCACAAGTCACTGAGATGTCGTGGGGTCATCGAAAATAAGTTAAATGAAGTTGAATATGCAAGAAAATAAAATATAGCGCCCATAAATCCTATAATAATAGTCGTAGTTGTAGTAGTAAATTAATAGATGTGTGTTACCACAACAGTGTTCACAGCAGTGTGGTGCTCAGGCCTATCTGATGTGAGCGAGGATGGTGGAAAATAAGTTCACTTCAGTAACCTCCCTGGAATTCTGGACAATCTATGTGACAGTCCTGACAATAAGTTAAAACTTAATACAGGATTCTTTTTCATACATTTAGTCCAGCAGTATCATGCTAAACAGGGGAAATCTTGCAAAGGAAATGTCAATTAAGACACATCTGTGTGTGTGTGTGTGTGGTGTGTCAGTGCACAAGCACATTGACAGAGACAGATTGGGTGTCTGAGAGGGGACAGATAGCTTTACAGCCAACCTCCACTCACTCATTGAGTGAGATAAAGAGCAACACACATACACATACACACACACACACACACACACACACACACACACACACACACACACACACACACACACACACACACACACACACACACACACACACACACACACACACACACACACACACACACACACACACACACACACACACACACACACAGATTGAGATCCAAGTCATGCTGAGAATTAATTCACCAATTAATTCAGACAAATATAGGTGTGGATAAGGCCTACGTTAGGTCTGCTGAAAATTGCGGATTTGTCACAAATTTCAAACAAGAAGATTAGAAGAAGATGGTCCTGCATTTTCAAAATAGACTGATAAGAGTTGTCCTTGTACACACTCCGCAGTGGTGTGTGAGATTCAGGAGGGTATATGAGTGTGTGAGGGTACCGAAACAGTGACAGGCCACCAGGTTTTCAACAAGCTCCTATCTCATCATCTGTTCACTTGTTACCAACTGTTACTCTTTCCTTGCCTCCCGGAAGGCAACAACATTTGACTACAGTTTTGTCACAAAAAAGTCAAAAGAAGTGCTTTTTTATCCTGATTTCTAAAAAGCA
>CAAKHB010001974.1:38200-59071 GCA_901007665.1 Aeoliscus strigatus | reverse complement strand
GGGGGGTGGTCCTGTGTGTTTTCAGGTGACCTCAGTGGCCTAGGCTGGCTGTCTATTAGAGCAGGGGCTATTAGACCATCAGAAAGTAGGAGCATCCCCTCTTGCCATGGTGATAAGATCAAGGCATTCCGACGGCCAGAGCGGTCATTACCCTGCTCTCTAGCCCATAATGTCCCTCCATTAAGACACCCTGTTACCATGGAAATGCAGCTGCGGGCATTTAAGTCATTTCTTGGCTCTGCTGTTTCTCTGAGTCATTGATATACACACACACACATGCACACACACACACACACAAAACCCACACAGGATGTATCAATATGTTGTTTGATAAATAGTTAAACAATCAGGGAGAAGCACATGTATAAATTAACATGCTGGACCGTCTGGGTGTGATTGAAAGGTTGTGGCTGCCAGGACAGCGACACAATCACTGAGTCACAGTTGGAGTGAGAGAGACGACTGATGGTACAGTAAGATAAACTGATTCATCACTCAGCCTCGAACCAGCAGCCACACACACACACACACACAAAGCTACAAACAGGCACAACACAAACACTGATCAAGATACACAAACACCTCTGGTTGTTCTGAAGGTTTTACGTCAAACAAACCCAACCAATGAACCCCATCATCCTCATCTGACAACACTTTCTCCTGAGTCATCAGTAGACACTGATGTCAAGAGGAAACTGTTTACGCAACACATCATTTAACCATTCTCAAATGTTTGTGTTTTCGTACTGGTGTACAATGCTCAGTAAAATGCGCCAACGCCATTATCACAGAATAATCATACGAACAACAACTATTATTATATGAATGATATTCTCCCATTGGACGACTCATCGGGTCATGTCATGACAGGTTTTTGATAAATCTCTGTGTTTGACGTTAAACATTTTACAGCCTGTACAATAAATGTATCAGCAGATTGTAGTGTATTTACACATATTAAAAGGAAAATATAGAAAAATCCCACCATAATCCCACAAACCCACCATGTTTATAGGCATATTTTAAGGCTAAACATTCCTTTTTAAAATCGGTTTAGTTCAGAATCTATATGCATTCAGTTTGAATAATTCTACTTCAAGTGACTGAGGCAGTTATTGAATAGCTCAACTTTCTACAGTTTCAGAAATTCCAACTTTCTGTGGGATGACAGTGCCCATGAGTTCACTTTTTTCTGAACGTTATGATTTGATCTGTTCATTAGTCGTATATGAGTCAACAAAAACAAGTCTAAACATGAAAAGAAGCAGGTTACAAATTCAGGTTTGTTAGCAAGCGTTAAATGTTACTCACCCCATTGCTGTAAACTTTCTTCAGTTGTGTGATTTGTCATCCTAAGAAAACTGTCCAATGTGCCTGTAAAGAATAGATGAATGAATTATACAGTACAGTCATGGAGATGTTAATGATAATAAATTCCATGTATCATTCTTTTTTTTCTTTTGAAGTGGAATATCGCCATCTGTTGGCCAGCACCACATTGACAACAGATTTTATCAGGCGTTTACTTCACAGTAACAACATCTAGAACAACTTCTGAATCAGTGGTTGTTGATTATAATTGTACAGTGTCAGCTCTTAGGACTGAGGAGACCAAACCTGATGAAATAAGTTCAGTTGGTATGGTTCCTGTCACAGCTGCAAACAAAGTTAAACAGACCCAAACAGCAGCAGGAAGCATCAGTCAGTTTCAGCTGTCAGTGGTATCTGTTGACCCCCAGTGGCTGAAGTACAAAATGAACTGAATGAAAGCGAAATGACTTGAAGTGTTGTGTTCGAGTGTCCATGTTAGTTGTCCTTTAGTCTTGTTTTTCATTTCTGCAGTGGCAAAACAGTTGCAAAGGCAATAGTGTATACGTATGTTGTGTGACTTACAGCCTCTTTTAAGCAAATTCCAATGGTGTACTGTATGCATAGCATCTTTACATCATTAACATCGCTCCTTTAGGAGAGGTGATGAGGCGACGTCAGGAAACACAAACCTTCCATCCTCTGACCTAAATTACATGTCTTTATGTACATGACTGTGAACAGACACACGTTACAGAAGCACAAGCTGCAAAATCACCTGTACACAGGAAATGGTTTCAAGAAAACTGTCATCCTGTTCCACATCCATCTGCGTGTGTGTGTGTGTGTGTGTGTGTGTGTGTGTGTGTGTGTGTCTGTGTGTGTGTGTGTGTTGGGGGAGGGGCAGCACAAAGTCGGTACAGTAAGGTGACTAGAGATAAATTAATAAGTCGGCATTTCTGCGTTAACGTTTAGAACGGAGCCTTAAGTTGTTATGAATGATTCCGTTTGTGATAATCCAAAGCAGATATTTATTTCGCTTTCGCCTATTTCGCTATTTTTCTTCTATTATTTTAAGTTTCATTTTCCCAGCGCAAACTGCGATTTCCCTGTGTACCTGATTTATTCACCGACTCTGTCCGTCTCCGCACTGCAGCTCCGCACCACGGCGGACCGAGTGACACCGCCCGCCTGGGCTGTCATTGTTCCAGCAGCTGTAGGTAGCTTCCCCCAAACTTGACTGCGTTGACGCTCCATCTGTTGTACGTCGTCGCAAGAGGATGCTGAGCGGCTGGATGGTACTGAAGGGACTGAATCTTTGACCGCTCCAAACGTTCAGACATGGGCCGTAAACTGAGCACTAAGGAGCGCTTCCGAATCGGACTGGACTTCTTCGAGTTTCTGAGAGTTACCAGCCGAGCGAACGTCACCGACGCAACTGGGCTCAGAGACATCTACAACACCGAGTTCAGAGAGAGGTGAGTCCACTTCGGTCCTCAGGGTCTGTGGACCCAGCCTGGACGTTCACTGGGCTCCTGGTGTCGTTTCAGGAACCAAGGAAAACCGCTGACGAACTTCGGTTCCGTCATGTTTGCGCTGAAGAAGTACGACAAGATTAGAAGACAAAAGGGTGCGATTGTCTTCCAAACCACGGTACGTGCGTCCTTTTATTTCAGCCTAGTACGTTCACTTGATTTACATGGAAGGTGAGAGTGTTTGGGTTCATGTTACTTTACTACTTTACTTTAACCGCCTGACTGTTCTGTCAGGTTGGAAGTAAAACGAATTCCAACCTAATCTCATTTCCATAGTCACAATTATGAGTAACTTTGTCCATGACTACGTTACATAATGACAATAGCCTACAAAAATGTTCTCAACACTGTGATCCTCTCTGTCAGCCAGTCTGACAAACAAAACTCATCTTTGTTGTATTTATTATACATCTGTCAACCACACTGTAAATCAAAGAGATCCGTGTGAGGCCATTAGTGTAGGATGGGTGGAGGCCCAGTGACTATTCAGTTTCAGAATTGTTTATTGTTTGTCAGACAAACAATCTCTGACACCATAAATTCCTACTGCGTGTGTTAGACTTTAGACCACATATTTCTGTAGAGAGAGATTGGGAACTTGAGCATAGTAGCATCCACCACTCTGACATAATTTACTGTACATCCTGAGCGCCCTCCAAGGTCAAGTCGTTGGAAGAAGAGGCCTCTGACAGACGTCAGCAGGTGTCAGGGGAAAAATAAGAAGAACAAGGGAAACCATACATATATCCCAGGCCATAGAAGGCTGGGCTCCCAGGGGAGTGTGTAATTAAAAACACTATCTGAAATAACCAAACAGACACACACGTACATTTGAAGTACTGAAAGATAATAGTGGCAACATGGTAATGAACCCCCCAGACCCAAAAGTGTATAAACTACATGATCAGACCATGTAATTCAGTGTACTCTGGAGTAACACATGGGTTTTATGACCTGTCTTGTGAATTAATAATAACGACTCCATCTGTCAGTGCTGTACTTCTTTAGTTAGTAAGACTAGTATGAGCTCAGAATAAGTAACAGCAATAGTACTAATAATAACAAGACGTGTTATTTAAAAGGCGCCTTTCAAGGAACTCAAGGTCTCCGTACAACAATTTAAGAAACAATGAAGTAGTCCAACAAGAACAAGTTTGCATGATGAGATGAGTTAAATTAGAGGACCACGTCACCTCCTCACCAGACATGTTACTTGTCAGGTTGCTGTCATCCTGTGCACACTGAAAGATGAAAGAAGTTTGTTGTTAGTGTGTTCTCTCTTTTACAGAAATGTATTTAATAGTTAGGAGGTACTAAGTCATAGGATATGTCTGATGCATTCCCAAACAGGTCATATTTTAGTTTGTCTGTAGAAGAATGTCTCTTCTCAGAACACACCTTTTTTTCTGGATTACCCCTCAAAATCTGACACTCACATTCACTGTATTTACTTACTTTGATAGTTAATAACTGACCTTGAGAGCCTTGAAAGGGGCCTAGAAATAAAAACATTATAGTTTCTTATTATTATTATTATCCATGTTATTATTATTCATATTATTTTGGTTTGTAATTAGCTTTTGGGTTTTAAACATTACATAGTTGGAAAAACTACGACTAAGTTCCTCACGACCTAACTTGAACTGGAAAGTGTACGTTGTGAAATAGTTCATTATGGGTGCGGGCGCGGCCGCCCTCAGCCTGTACTCACCAGTGCCAATACTCACCAGAGGGAGAGGTGATGATGGTTTTATGGTTATGGTTAGATCTGCAAGAGCATAATTGTCTGTTTTAATCCATAAACTTAATCCCATTACTAAAAAGATGTACAGTATTTACTTTGTCAAAGAATTTTAGATCCCAAACGCACCCGCATCATCATCACAAGGTAATAAATAAGTAGTTGATTAATGATCATCATGATGAGTTTTTTATCAAGTGTGTTAACAGAAAAGTTAAGTTAAAGTGAATCATGTGAGGATGACTGTAACCGGAGAGAGACGCCAAAAAAGGGAAGTGGTATGGTACGAACAGGATGCATCTGAATCCACCGCGCCATGGCAGGATGGATGTAACGCACACACACATCACAGAAGGTGTGTAACCAACGCACACACCGCACAAATCAGACTAAAAGGTAAAGCATGGAAGGGATCGGGGTTATTCCTCGGCCATCTCTCTAGCGTCAAACAGATGCGGACTGATGCGGACCGAGCACATACTTGGATTCAGAAGAAGGAGAAGATGAACAGCCAAACCAGAAAGAAATCCAAGACTTTCCTCAGCTGAGAAGAGAGCTCTGAGCAGAAGAAGAATACCCAGCTGCTGAAACCAATTCTGATTCAAGCGTTTCTTTGGTTCGTCCTGCTATTGATGATTTTTGAAGAGTGGTCAGACTTTGGACAAAGTCTGAGGGTATCATGGAAGATGGTCAGTTCAGCAGTCAAGGAAGATCCGTATCAGCCGTACAACACTTCCCTCTCTCTCCACCATGGACAGTCAACCCTCACGCTACAGCTCCTACTATAGGGTTTGAAGTTAGAAGTTTTATTACAAAATATTGATTATAGTAAAATTTTAATAAGATTGATTGAATTTCTAAGCTGTAAAATAATCTGTATGCTTGCCCTTGCTTAATTATTCAATCAATTTACATACTGCAGTTAAAGAATAAACAGTGGACATTGGACTTGATGATCTATATTTTCAAGTTTAAGGGGCTTGTAGTGTTGAACATCTTA
This sequence comes from Aeoliscus strigatus, assembly GCA_901007665.1. Lineage (NCBI taxonomy): Eukaryota > Metazoa > Chordata > Actinopteri > Syngnathiformes > Centriscidae > Aeoliscus > Aeoliscus strigatus. The sequence continues at coordinate 53,487 of CAAKHB010001974.1, read as the reverse complement.
TGAGGTTCCATTTGGTTACTTTAGTCATAGTAAAAGTAAAACAGATCTTGGGGATGGTTTTCCAAGCCACTAAAACCCATTCTAACAACTACACCAAGAGCCCAGATCAGTGAGAGGAGAGCTGCCGAGTTGGTACCGGACTCCAGGGCTTTTGGGTCAGGTGCTAGTTCAGAGCAAGCAGGGTAGACGCCCGGACATAGGCAGTTAGTGGGTCGACGTGTCTCGTCGCCACCATCTTAAATAATCCTCAAGTAAGACCTTAATAGGGGAATACTCTTAAGGCAGAGGTTCGGACCCTTTGAACGGACAGCTGGACCAGTACCTCCTGTACCAGGGGGGACTCGGGATCTAACAACTTCTGATTGTCCTTTTGCTCAGGTCAGAGAGATTTACGTGGACCAGTGGCAACCAGCCAGGGGCTACAAACAACGGACGGCCCAAAATAGACCAGCCAATCCTGGTCCTGTTCAGAATTTGCCCTCTTCAGATGGAGAAGAGACGCATGATCAAATCTGGAGGGAACAGGCCAGTCTTCTGATGGTAACACTTCAGGAAAACAGGTAACAGCCTAGCTTCACTACATTTTAGTCCTCTCAAGTTAAGACAAATGTAGTGTTGCCACGTGGGAAATGTAGGATTACGGTACATACGCCCAGTGTGTGTGTTTGTGTGTGTCAAGTAATTTGTGAATATGTGTATATGAGTCATAAGTAATAAGTCATAAGTAATAAGTAAGTTGGAGCAGCATTTCCTGTGAACCACAACTTCAAAGCTGATTTGATGTGCAAAAAGGCACGTGACCGATTTAAGAGCGATTATCGTATGTTTGGATTTTTTGAGTTTTATTGATTATACATCGTACAGAGTTGCCAATTTATTGTACAAATGTAATGGAAATTGAAATGTGAATTTCTCTTGGAGACTCTTGGAGATTAAGTATCTATCTATCTGATTCCATAATTATCATACACATGGACAAATTAATGTCTATGCGCACACACAATCAATACACAGGATCAATTGGATCGAGAGAACGCATCAAGGCGTTCTCTCGATCCAATTGAACCAACTCTCTCAGGTCCAGTTACCACTGTCAGGGAATTTTTGGGCCTCAAAGAACACTTGTTTCATCAGGAACGTTATCTGCTGCATACCAGAGTCAGTCTGTGTGTTGGACCAAGGACACTGCGATGAAATACTGCCGTGTAGATAACCAACAGACCTAACTCCCAAACTTGTGAAGGCCACTCATCGAGGTGAAACCCTTACTGACAATGTCTTCTCAAGACAGTCAGTCAGAATAAAATAAGATGTACAACAAAACTGTTCACGTGATGCGTAGAAGTTTAAGAGCCAGTAGTAAAGTAAAATGTCATCTGATAAAGACCATCACTCATCTTTCTTATACTTGTAGAGGTAGTAGGTTTCCAGTTTATGGCTGCCCATTAAGTTGTAACTATTACAGCATTTTGTGTGTTCGTCTTCAACTAGAACAATAATCTACATGAATGGTGCCCAACGGTTTATTGTGATTGCTGCTCTCTGACACCTACAGGAAAGACTTAATCTCTGACAAACACGGGATCAGGATCACCTCTGAGCAGGAGTTCATCGATGGAAAAATAAACTTCACTGTGAAAGACACTGGCGAGGTATTTAGTTTTACAAAATGCTTTCCTTCATTTAAAAGAAAAAAGTTAAAATAAATGTTAAATGAAGTACAAGCGTGTGTATCAGACGTTATACCTCACTGATTTATCTTTTTTTAACAGTTTGTGGTAAATGTGAATGTGACAAACACCGGAACTAACATGGTACATTTCACCACCTGCACTCCGCTGTCCATGGTCAAATACCTCTCTCTGACCAATGATGTGGCCAAGAAAACACCACTCCAACTCCAACCAGGTCGTGCAAACATCAGTTCCATTTTTTTATGTTGCTTTAATAAAGTCCTATGAATATACTCAACATGAGTGTGTGTTTTTTCAGGAGATAGCCATGAAATCCAGGTTCACTTCTCCTGCAGTTATATTGGTTTCTATCCAGCAACACTGGCCTTCGAATTCAAATCGTACACAATGTCCTCCCCCATCACCTTCCACATTGTGCGCGACATTGAAACTTACTGCTTAACTGCCCTGGGACAGGAGCTACAACCTGTAGCCCGTTACACACCTTCCATCTGTCCTGTCATCATCCCTGAAGCTGAGCTTTATTGCCAGATTGTGGATGGGCAGCGACCTGACAAGTATAAAGTTTCACTTTGATACTCATGGAACATTCAGCTTGTAATATAAATGTTGATGCATCCAACCTGTCTCTCTTCATCAGGCTGTCAACAATGCAGCTAAAATGCAAAGTTCCACTAAAAATGTATAAAATTCCTGGAAATATGAACCAGCTGATAGAGTCACTGAAGTCAGATTCTTCCTCCCAGGATAAGTAAGTTCATATCAGTTATTAATGTACTCATCCAGAAGCGCCAAATGTTTGTTTCTTTCCTCTAAAGGACCTTACTGGGAAAACCTTTGAGCATGGAAAACTACTCAAAGAAGTTCCAGTGGCTGCTACATCTGGAGGAGCATCAGCTCAGCGTGGACATCACAAAATACAACATGGATAACGTCTGCATGAGCAGAGATCCCAACAACAATCAGCTTCTTATTCTGGAGGTTAATACTTCACTACTTCACTAATACTTTGCTATTTCATTTTGATGGGACACTGTTGATATATACATATTTATTTTAGTCTAATGGTAGCAGAGGTCTGAACTCTGTCAACAGGTTACAGAGGTCTAACACTATCTACAGCAGCTAGTGTTACATGAGAGAGCATCCCCATACTGTTCATGTAGTCCTGCTAAGAGACCCCAACTAAAAAACAGTCTGTTACCTCGATGAATAGGACAATCGGTGTCTGAGAAGTTCCTTATTTTGTTTTGCCTTCCAGGTTCCTGGTGTGTCCGAGAATCGCCCATCTGTTCTACGAGAGGATCAGTTGTTGGTTCATCCTGCAGGAAAGACCGATAAGAAGTACCGTGGCTACGTACACAGTGTACAGCTGGACAAAGTCAGACTGGGCTTCAGCTCAGAGTAATAACACAGTGAAGTCATTTAAGCAGCACTGCATGAATATCACCTCTGCTTTCAAAGTTTCACACATACTTGAATTCATCCACAGATTGCTGGAGCACTTTATGGAAGGCATGAAGTTCCATGTGGAGTTCACTGTCAACCGTATCGTCCTGCGTGTTCTGCACAGAGCAGCAGAGCTGGCACCAACACACAATCTGGGAAATGTGCTGTTTCCTGCTGAGCCCACCTCCTCCTCTCAGGAACCTGAAATACCCCCACTCAGGTTAGGAGTTTTTATTTTAATTGTCAACAACAACATCCATTTGTCAACATCAACATTTTAGCTGAAGGGAGCTTGTGCTCCTTTATATTACACTTGCAAAGATTTGTTCCCATGTCAAAGACATATTTATTACATATATTACATATTTATACATATTTAACGAGCTGCTCCGTTGGATTGTTCATGGATCACGTGTAATGGAAAATAATATGTAGCAGAACATGTGTTGTGAAACCTATGGTATGAAAACCATGATTTGACACATATTCCAATAGAGCTTTTGTTCACATACCAGTCACCTACACACCATCGAACACTCTCTTATGACCGTACATGAAGCCTGTGTTGAAACTAGTGATGTACAAGGAGCTAATGACCTCATAGAATCAAACAATAGGGGCCTGTTCACAACACTGTATCGTAAGGGTCCTGCATACCACAAGGAACAGTGTGGCCTTCAGCTAGGATGTTACCACAATACACCTTCTCAGTTGATCTCACACCTCCCTTGTCTGCTCCCTCTCCTGTGCATAAAAGTGTGCCCGACATTATCTGAGGCACGCACTCCTGCAGACAGCTTGCTCTCTGTATGACCTGTGTCTTGAAGCTTCAGTAAATCACAAGCCGATCATTCTGTTGAGACAATTCTTATTTCTCCAAAGTTGGACAGCGACAAATAGATTTTTACACAACATCATGGAATTTCTGAAATATCATGGAGTTCTTAAAAAAACAGGACAGGGACAGGGAATGTCAGGGAATTTGTTGCCCCAAGTTGTCAACTTCAACTTGCATGAATAATACAAATTTCATATACTCACGTTATGCACTTCTAGTGAAAAAACACACAGTGGACACAGAATAACTGCCCAGGCTTAAATCTAAGTTAGGTGATGAAAGTATGTATATTGTGTGCATATCCACTTAAGGGCCTCATCATATCCTCTTTGTGTCAGACTTTTCAACAGACAACTGGAGAAAAACCCAGAGCAAATGCAAGCTGTGAGTCACATCGTAGCTGGCTCATCCAAACCTGCTCCATACCTGGTGTTTGGCCCCCCTGGCACAGGTACGGAACATGGTACACACACACACACACACACACACACACACACAAACCAAAGTTTACTTGTACGGTATTGTAAACTTTCAAGCATGAAACCTATTTTTTCAGATATTACCATTTTTTTTCAGAGATGTTTGTGACCCTGGATTTACACTGGCTGCGTGTGCGTTGCATCTTCGATCCGTCTTTGCTCCGTCAGCGCGCTCCGTACATTCACATCGGATGCGTTTCTACTGCGGCGCAGTCACGTGACCGACAAGTTCCCGCGGTGAAAACATGTACAATCATGTATGGGTCTACATATGACACATACTACATGTATAGATAGAACCTCTGCGTATCTTCGACGCAGCGCTCCGGATTGACAGAGCGGAGATGCAGCGCAACGCAGTCGGTGTGAATGGACACATTAACTAGAAACGTATTTGATCCGGCGCCGTGCCAGATCGTAAACCTTATTACATTGGATGCAGGTCTAGCACTGTATAAACTATGTCCCGTACTCACAATAACAGTCATTCACTGTTAATCCTCGAATGGCTGTTCAAGGTAAAACGGTAACTCTGGTGGAGGCCATCAAGCAGGTGGAGAAGGCCCAGGCGTCCTGCCACATCCTGGTCTGCGCTCCCTCCAACAGCGCTGTCGATCTGCTCTGCTCCATGATTGCCAATGGTGTGGAGACGCGTAAACTGTACCGCATGTATGCCAGCAACCATGACCCAAACTGTGTCCCTGAAAACTTAAAGGTCAGCATGGAATGCTTTCAGTCAATGTTTCATTCATTTTAGATTTAATCCCTCACATTTCATTTTAGGCCTCTAGTGGACATAAGCATGCATTTTCACAGCATGGATACTTTTGTCTTACAAGCTTGCTCAGCTTGTTCACACAAACATTGTGCTACCTTCACAGGCGTACTCTAACCTGGATGGGGGTAATTACGTTTTTCCTGCTGCAGAGAAGCTCATGGAGTACAAAATCATAGCGACTACTCTTATAACTGCAGGAAGGTAGTGAATTACTCACATTTCATTTCATGACTAGATTTCATTCATGCATCTGCATTCTTTTTATATTCTTTCTCTGACTGCACCGTTTTGCGTGAGACTAATGGTGCTTTTCCACGACACGTTTCCAACATGGCTCAGCTCGCCTTGACTCGCCTCACTTTTTTTTTTTTCCCTGGAACTTTTTTATGACCTCCACCGGTGCGGTTCCAAACAAGCTGAGCCATTACTAAACATGTGACTCTGCAGATTGCCATGACTCTGATTGGTCAGTAAAGAGAGAGGGCCGACCCAAGAGATACCCTCGACATAGAAGTCTTGCTGCAGGTTTACCAGCGATAGCGATACAGTTTTTTATTCCTCATCTGATGCTCACTGAACATGGCTCATGTGCACAAAACAGACTATGGTCCATCAATGATGCACAGGCATTTGTGTTTTTGGGCCAGTTAGAATGTTTAATATAAGAGATGGGCGGAGCTGGACGCAGAGCGGCACGATCGGCGATCATGCCCAGTTCTGTCTCTCTGTTCTTTCCCAATCTGAGCTTCTCCTCCATGTTCCACATTGTTTCTCTTTATGTCGCGTATAAAACACGGTCATGGCAGTTTCAGACAGACGATGCTGTGACATCAGCACCCACATCAAGGAATTACTGAACTGTAATGGGAACGTGCCTGAATGGAACCAAACCGAGTAAAGCAGAGTCAAGGCGAGTTGAACTGGGTAGTGGAAAAGTGCCTGAAGGTTGATGCCATTCATGCACTCTCTGGTCTCCGCAGGCTGGTCTCAGGAAAAGTTCAAATTTTCACTCACGTGTTTGTGGATGAGGCAGGGCAGGCTATGGAGACAGAGTGTGTAGTTCCTCTGGCAGGTAAAGGAAATAAGCAGCTCTGTGTTTTTATAATTCTACTGAACTCATTGGCTGACCTTTCTCATCTGTGGGGTTATGGAAGGGCTGCTCCGGGAGTCTGCTCAGGTGGTTCTGGCAGGAGACCCCAAGCAGCTCGGACCCATTGTCAGATCTCCCTTTGCATTGAAATACGGCATGGGTAAGGACGGACACACACAAAATGAGTGTGTAACTACACTGGTGTGAATGAATGACGCTTACTCACTCTGACCAGCTAACATGCTTGCTGCTTATTATCTCATCTTATCTTGGCTCTTGTTTCGTCTCTGCAGGAGTGTCTTTCTTGCAGCGACTGATGACAGGTGTCTCTCTGTACGAGAAGAAAGAAGGAGTCTTCAACACACGCTATGTCACCAAGCTGCTGCGGAATTACAGGTCTATTAAAGACTGTCACTTGTGACCGCTCAAAAAAAAAAAAGAAAAGATGGAATTTCCTGCAGGTATCATCCACATGTGTTTGTCCCCATTAGGTCTCATCCTGCCATTCTTAAAATTCCCAACGAGCTCTTCTATGAGGGAGAGCTGGAGGCGCATGCTGACGAAATGTTACGCAATTCCTGCTGTGGCTGGGCCGAACTCCAAAAACCGGTAATGAAGCTACTTCAGCACGGCTGATCATGGACACACAAAGCTTCCAAACTGAAGACAATGCTTAAATAGTAAAGCAACAATATTCCCAGAGTAGCTCTAATGTCATCAATCCACCGCCCATCATTCTCTTTCTACATCTTTTAGTAACATATCAGATATTTTATATCTGAGTCTTACAGCTATGCTCTGCTCTCTGCTACGTTCATCTTCTAGCAGAACCAATCACCTACATTTTCTCAACAAAAATAAAATAGAGTTAATGTATTTCTCAGGGCTTCCCAGTGATTTTCCATGGGGTCACAGGCATCGATGAGCGCGAGTCCACAAGTCCTTCATTCTTCAACCGAGCAGAGGTGGAGGTGCTGGTTGAATATGTGAAGAAACTGCTGCAGACACAAGGCAAGAAAGGACTTGGTACCATCTCGTCCAAAGACATTGGCATCATCGCCCCTTACAGGAGACAAGTATGAACGAGTTTCCATCTGGCCCAAAATAAAACATCATAGCACCAGACTGACATTCAGGGGTTTTCCCGGTGTTGGACAGGTGCTGAAAATCCGCCAGGCCCTGAATAAAATTGCCAAAGACATCAAATTTAAGGACATGAACACCCTGAAGGTAATTCATTGATGCACTCGTGACTAACGTGAAACAAATCACAGCGCCTGCATCCAATGTTTATGCATGTTTTTGTCAGGTTGGCTCAGTGGAGGAGTTCCAAGGTCAGGAGAGGAAAGTGATTATTGTGTCTACAGTGCGCAGCAACTGCATATACGCAGAGATAGACAAAAAGTTCAGCCTCGGCTTTGTCAAGAATGACAAGGTATGCACACCTGACATGTAGACAGATTCCGTCTACGTTAACTCTAAAACTCCTATATCCTTCACCAGAGGTTCAATGTGGCTGTGACTCGAGCTAAAGCCCTGCTGATTGTGGTTGGAAACCCCAATGTGCTGAAGGATGATCCGTCCTGGGGCAGGTACATTACACATTTCTGCATTTCACATCACACGTATATATTTGCATATCCGTAATATTCCAAAGCATGGTTAATCTGCTGTCTCATTACTCCTCTCCACTCCTCAACCTCTTTTCCCTTCCTGCATGTCTGCAGGTTCATCCAATACTGCAAAGAAGAAGGAGGCTACAGAGGATACACAGTAGATTAGTGTTTGCTGATGTCACTCTCTTGAGTTTTACGTCCAGATTGGGCCTCAAGGTAACACATGTACACTCACACGTATGCGCACACACACATACACACACACACACATATATAGACAGATAGATACATAGCTATCTAGCTATCTATCTCCCAAGAGAAATTCACAGATACTGGTATTTTCCAACCTGGAAACAGCTTTCATATGTGTAAGATAGGGAAACTGTCCATATTTAAGTCTGCCAATTAAAAGTGGTTGTTTTTACCACTGACGGAAATTACTGTTATCAGTGTCTTAGAATTATTCTCCCTCTAAGGGGAGGGAAGGTATTAGCAGGAGGAAAACAAATGAGATGGAGTAACTCCAATTAAATAGCTTAGTGTTGTCTCAAAGATGAATAAACAAAATGAGGGAGCACACTTAGTGATGTGGGCACAGTGCAGTTGTGACGAGTTGTACAACATTCAGATCTAAAATTCAAATTCAAATTAAGTGAAGACAAAATAACCATGTTGTGCTGGTGTGGGTTGGAACTAGCCTGTCCAACAAGTGATCAAGAAATAAGTGTTGAGGTCTTGCACTAACAATCCATGAATGAACTTGGCTAGTGAGACCTAGTGTTAGATCTCTGCAATAAATGCAGCAACTATGAAAATCCACGTTTGATCCATCTGTTGCCATAAGGCAGCTGAGATTTATGACAATACTGAAAGCAGCCACCAGGGAGCAATCACGCACGTCTCAGCCCACAAAAGTAGTGACGAGTCAAACAGGGGAAGAAATCCTACATCAAGTCACCTTTTCCTTGTCCACAAGTAGAAAGAGCTGTGATAGTTGATGTAAGAAAGCTATTTTCACCTGACACATCACAGTGCAGCAGAAACAAACTCTGTATAGCATAGTCACCATGTCAGGAAACGTCAGCGACAGTGACTGGCAGTGGTGAGGTCTATAGCTAGCCAATGTGCACCACTTCCACTCGAAATCCACATGAAACAGCTGAAAGGGACGTTACAACAACAATGTCCATTGTTGACATTGTCCATACTGAATTAGACATGCACATTGGAAAATTGGGGCGAGACTGAAAAATACTGGATGTGCAATAAGATCTGAATTTTTTCCCTCCAGGTGAGCTGGCAGAGAAGGGACTGGAGGACGAATGATGTGTCAGGAAATGTGGGATGTCCAAAGTGGATTTCTTCACTCCCCCAATTATGAAATTCTATCACTTGGTGCAGCTGATACATATTTGGATACAGGAATGAGATGCAGCTGGATACCATGACCTGGATGACAGAACCTTCTCAGACAGCCTAAATCACCAAATGAACCTGATCTGCCTGCAATCTCAAGTCTTAAGTCACTTTTACTCAAATTCTTCTATGCTGGAAAAAGCTTTTATACTTATGTGCTGTACCAAAAACCAAAGATGAAATCTTAGTAAAGGACAGGTTAGCAGTGATCCATTGTTTAGTAATTATATGTCTATTAGATGAAGAAACTTTGCAGCACAGTCGTCTGGTCTTGTTGGTGGGTCTGCCAGCAAGAGCCAACCTTGGTGAAACCAAGGTTGTCTTCTTCTCCTTTCGGCTTTGTCCCTCTTCAGGGGTTGCCTGAATCATTGATTTCCATCTTTCTTTGCCGTTTTTTTCAGTAAACACTTATATTTTCTGAAACTGGAAATGACTGGTGTTCTTATTTGAGATGTATAAAGTAAATATTTGCATCTTTTGACAGTTTTCAACAGGCTGCGGTTTTCTGCAGCAGCACTCAAAGTTCCCAAATATACTGTATGTAACATACCGTCCTGGAACAAAAGAAACAGAAGTGAAAGATGATGACATAATACTTGGCAGTAATTTTAATACATGCGCTGGAACATGTAGTATCACTCATACAGGAAAATGAAGACAGTCGTCAGATCTTTAGAGAAAAAAGGAACGCCAAACCAAAAGTTAAAATACTTGGTAATTCAAAAAGTCTTTATTAACATTTTTGTCTTCTGCACACTTTGCACTCCTGTTTGTAAAGCATCATCACAATCAACATTTTCGTCTTGAACTTGTAGCCCAAACCCATAACAAGCCGATGTTCAGATACCTGAAACTGCTGGATAAGAGCACCTTCACTAGTTTGAGCTTATGATGGTGGTAAAATAATGCTGGGACCATCACATACACTGATGCAGCACTGATAAGCTTTTTAATGGCAGGGTCAGTTATGGAATGCATACTCCTATTTTATCTCTTCGTTTCAGCTTTGATATATTGTACAAACCCTCCAATAATGCTGTCCTATCCAACCAGCTGCTAGTTTGTTCGATGCCAAGGTTTTTCAAGAAAAAAATGTTAATTGGCTTCATTACACTGTTTTGTTAAGGGCTACCCACTGGCTTTACACTCTGATATCCTTGTCCTTCAGTCACACTCCAGGAATGTTAATGTTCTATCAAATTAGAAGTATTGCACGGCAACAATGCCCCGGTTTACATGGCCAAGACAACGGATGTTTTTAGCCAAACTAAGGAGATGGCACAGGTAATGACAACTAGACTATCGATAAGTTGTCAGGTATTTTATCAAAATTCATATGCATAGAACAGTCCTGTTATCTGAATATTGATATGGCTGTAGACAGTGTGCAATAATATAAAGAGCCCTGGTCACTCTTCCTTGGTACATCCAGTACACAGTGATACATCGTAACTGTACACTGGATCTGCATGAAGAGTAGAAAATTCAGACATGAGGCAAGGCTTGTTTGGAGGAAGTTGTTGGTGACTGTTCTGTCCCTGACAATGGACCACTATGTCCAGTGCCAGTTGCAGCTATCACCATAGAAGAGACGGAGGAAGGTGCAGTCAGAATCCCTCTTCGTGCATTAGACCTTTACATTATGAGAAAAAGCAAAGGATAACAACTTTGCCAACTTATCACTTGGCGAAATAGGAGTTTGAGCGTGAAAGATTTTAGGCGGTACAACTGACAGACAAGGAGTGTGACTGAAGCTGATGTACAAAAGGAGACTGAATGGCACATGGCAAAGAAAAGCAGGGTTTCAAATCTATTGACTCAGTCTGCAACTTGCAGCAGTGAGGGCAAGCCAGACAGAACGGAACGTTCACGACAACACCCATCTCTGTAAACAGTCTTAGCAGGCAGACGTGCGATCTATTTGTATATGCACATATAAATACAAACATACATTCATACATTTAGGGGGAAGGCCCTGTTCCTTCCACACAAACAGGCTAGTGTACCCAAGGAGGAAAAAAAGAAGAGAAACTGGACAGTGTGAGAGTAGCAGAGGAACTATTGTTTACAAAAAGGCTGATTTGTTTTGCTTTTAAACAGGTGTGTCAGTCTTTCAAAATTTGCCTGTGGCATATGTGCATCTGAGAAGAAAACATAGTCCACAAAAGCCATTGATTTACCATTTCTCCAAGTATGCACCAGCTTATAGGGGAGCCCTTCCTTGGGTGCTGACTGGCTGTTTGACAAAGACCTGACCCTTTACAGTATTTGGCAGCCACCCCTCTTCTTGCGTTTGCGTACCTGCAGCGCAGCTCGGGTCGCCATCTCAAACACCTCGCGCACACCATCCTTGGTCTTTGCGGAGCACTCTAGGTAGCCAAAGGCACTGATGCGGTTGGCCATGTCTCTGCCTTCATCAGACTTTACTGGCTCCTGAAAGGTTGAGTGTTACAGTTGGGTTAGAATTATTCAGTGGGTGTTTTTATATTAAACAAGCTTTTCTTTAGATTATGTCTTGCTCAAACGCATGCCTGTTTCATCTTGGCCAGCTCCCTGCGTGTGTGCTCATCGTTCCTCAGGTCCTTCTTGTTACCAACGAGAATGATTGGAACATTGGGACAAAAGTGTTTCACTTCAGGTGTCCATTTCTCAGGAATGTTCTCTGGAATCATGAAAAAAATGATATGATAAAAACATCCAAAGACACTGCACTGAAGATTCCAGACCTTTTAAGTTCAAGGAACACTGAAGGATGTGCATATGTATGGTGTATGTATGTATATGAGCTGATATAGTCACACTCAGATTCCTGATCAAGAATAATGAGTGTCTGAGCTACGTGTCTGAGAATTCAGGCGTTTATCAGTCAATGGTTTGTACATGTTAGAATGCAGTTCATTTCCATTTACTAAAATACATGAAAAATCAAGTATTTATTATGCGGTCCAAACACTTGTCAGGTGTATCCAGCCTTACCCAAACTGTCTGGACTATCTATGGAGAAGCACATAAGAATAACATCTGTGTCTGGGTAAGATAGTGGTCTCAATCGGTCATAGTCTTCCTGGCCGGCTGTATCCCACAGTGCTAGTTCCACCTGAGAGTGAGAGAGAGCGAGAAAAGAAAAAAAGACCATGAATGAAATACAGGCCGGTCAAACAGCACTGCTAGCAGGCCGAGGAGGCAAACAGTCAGCAAATAAGATAAACAAGGAAAAAGTGGAGTAGGAAGATTGAGAAGTAACTAATTCCATCAACAACATGCTTCTCCAATGCCTTTCTGTTCATCAATAAATGTTCAAAAAATCCATTCTTTCAAATCTCATTCCATGGAGGAAAATGTGACATGACCAAATGGCGGGATCAATATGCACTGGGAGTTACTGAACAGTACAACCAACCAAAAACACGGTTCTAAAATACTGTAGACCTGCTTAGAAACAAAACTGAAAGAGAAGACAGAAATAATAGCAACCCTTTAAGGCACAACTACAACTGGCTGTAATGGGCGTGTGTATTAGTGTGTATGTTCTGGTGCTGTGCATGCGGATGAGAATTAGGTCTGTACTGTAGGTCAGTGTCAGGGTTGATCAACTGCCTGACCAGGCAGCAGTGATCAGTAATAAACTGACATTTCATATCTGCACAGCGGCATAGATGTTTTCAACAACATGTTTTAACATGTTGTTTTGTCATACAATGATAGTTTAGGACTCCAGCCAAGTGCCCAAACCAAGCCCCGTCCCAGGAGAAAGAAAGAGAGACATTTAATCACTCAAACTGTAATTGTTTTATCAAACATCCCAAACTCAATTCATGCGTCATTTTTTGACTGACAACCTCTCCGAAACGACTGGTTTGCTTCAAAATGATCTGACATTGACTTTCATGCATCAACATTTTTTGTGTAGCATCAGATATAAAACATGTCTCATTGACTCCCATTATAACCACATTATTTAACACACTGCTATTACACGATATACTCCTGCAATCTGTCATATTAAGGGTTTTATTTTGCCAAGACTGATTCAAAACAAATGGTGAGTCAAGAGTGCAGTGAATTATAGCGTAGCAGTGATCAATTTGAAAAAATAAATGTGTCCAGACTTGTCACTGTACTAGCACTTACACAGGCAAAATGATGGACAGATGAACAGTAAAAATTTTCTTAAATGGACAAAAATGTCCAGGGTGAAGCCAGAGGGTTAGAGTGGATATTTGTAAAAATGTAGGTGCCTTGAAAATCAAGTCTATGTTATTTACCCAAGATCCCACTAGACAGATTTTAGCATAGCAGGAAACAGAGACACAAATTTTTTTATATATATATTTAAAAAAAACACATGGGGGGGGGCAGGAAGAATGTGCTGATCCATGTCCTGTTGCTGACTGCAAGTCTGACGTTTAATAACAATGAAAGGTCCCAAGGGTTTACATGCAACAAAACAACTGAACACATTGGTCTTAACTGATTCTGCTCTCAAGAATCAAGGCCTTGAGCACATTTGTTTAAATACAAAAGCAGTAGTTGAAGTGTCACATCACCCTGCCTGTCTGGCAAAATTTGTAATCATGTCTCAGAATCCAATACAAATAAACAAACAAAAATTGTATTGTACCTGTTTGCCATCAACTTCGATGTCAGCGATGTAGTTCTCAAAGACAGTGGGGACATAGACTTCTGGAAATTGGTCCTTACTGAAGACAATGAGCAGACAGGTCTTACCACATGCTCCATCACCCACAATCACCAACTTCTTCCTGATGGCTGCCATCTACAAACAGAGTATTTGTATTAGATTAACTGCACAGATTTGATACAAACAAGCCATTAGTGACAAGTATTTTCCATCAGGTTAACAAGGTGAAAGAATGACACATAAATAAGAAGGCTGTGGGTGAGTGGGAAAAGATGATAGAAGTCTGTTTTAAAGCCGCACCCATATCCGTTTCCTGGGTTGTGTCCTGTGGGTGAGGTGAAAAACAGATTTGCTAAGAGTTCAGCACTGGCCTGGAAAAGTAGTGGAAGGAAAGGGAACAGGGTTGCAGTTTAGACAATGCAGCTTGGCATTAGACAGTTTTTTTGTTCTGAGCAAGATGATGGGTACAGTTTTAATACCACCTCTGTAAAGCTTTAAAGTGAGTCGCTCTAATGGTAAAATGTAACGTTAAAGCTAGAGGTATGAACACTGGCCTCAATATTTGGCTCATTGTCACCGGTCACTTCTAGAAATTATGATTCTTGATGCATCTCAGTGTACAAAATCCCCAAAGGAACTAGCACATCCACACCAACTATGGGAAGGGGCAAATATAACACATTAGGGGAAAAAAAAGACTTAACTCTTAATAGGAGACAGTTCCTTAACATGTGTCAAAATGAAGGACGCCCCTTTTCAGTACTTTCAGTAAAACTCCATCAATGAATGACATTCAGTCTCCAGGTTCCCACTCTCTACACATGATCGTTCCTTTGATCCTCGTGCCTTGTTTGGGCCTCAATCTGTTACCTTCACTTGGTGGAACAACTACCGTTTCACCACAAGAATAAAAAAGACCTTGTTCATCCTCCTCTTCTTTCCTGTAGATTAAATCAGGCCAGTTTGTCTCTGGAGGCAGACCGTCACCTGTTCTGCGTGATAACAGAAAGCTACTCCATAGCTTATACTGCCAGAGGGAAGTTACACACACATACGTGCGATTTTTTTTAGAATTCCCTGAGGAAACCCTCCCAATGTCCTATCCTACCTACCTACCTACCTACCTGTCCATGATTGATATATAGGTTATTGATGGTGGAGACCCGCATAACATGATAGCTACTGTGCTATTGGCATCACATGGAGGGGAGTCATTTTCCTGGGTGTGAATGTGAATTTCTCTTGTGAGATCAAATAAAGTATCTATCTATCTATCTATCTATTG
>CAAKHB010001974.1:0-38180 GCA_901007665.1 Aeoliscus strigatus | reverse complement strand
TAAAGTATCTATCTATCTATTGAGTAAACACATCGTATCGTTTTAATACAACGTTTAGAATAATCACTCGAAATCACAAATTGACAATTACTCAAGCATTGTTTCAGACAACATGTTTGTTTACATCTTCACCATGTCTTGGAAAAATATCTTGGGTGATCAAAAATGGAATACCTAGAAGCAGAAATTCAGTCATTTTCTGTCATGGACTTTCATGTTTCTCCCAAACAGTTTCAATGTGTGTTATTTGCACAAGGAGTTGTCAAAACCAGCATGTCACCTCTGGGATTGCTATGTCCTACCTAACCAGTCTGCGTGAGCCGACTGAGGTGTGTGAGGATTCGATATCACGAATATCAGGTCATTTCCACCATCGACACTTCATTCAATGCCTCATGCAAATGCTTCAATTACTCAGTACAAAACGTCCTATAAAGAAATTCACAGTAGTCAATGCAATGACCTTGAAAACATTGATTTATTTGCCATCGTTCATGCACAATACCATACTTTGTCTTTTATTCAACAACTAAAAATGAAATGTGCCCCAAGGTTAACTTGGGTCCGATAACTTACTGCTTCTCATTACTGATACCAATAACCATTATCTTTTAAGAAATAGGTGAGGTTAAGAAAAATGAAAGATGTAGTCAGCAGAGATTAATTTAACATTCTAGCTCTACCTCTAACCTAACCAAGAAGTATTATTGACACCACAACTGTTGCAATAGGGGATGCACAGTATTTTATAACTTGCTCAAAACTGTAACAACAACATATTTATATTTAGCATTTTTTAAACTTAGATTCACCTATAGTTTGTCCACACCTGGACGAAAGGGACCGATAAACAAAGGGGCATTTCATAGCTGTACCCACAGAATTGGCCTAACTACTACTATTAACCAAAAAAAAAAAAAAAAATTCAACAACAGTTCTGTTTCTAGAAATGCACATATTTATTTATTTTAAACAAAACACTTTCAAATGACTAAGCAAATGAAAACTTTATCCGTATTTAAGTGCATAATATAAAAAAAGACCTATAAAGCTAACAGGTCTAATATCGAGTCCATAAATCAGTGGTGAATCTTATGTCCTTATTTCCACCCAGTGTGGCAATCACGTCGTATTTTGCTGGCAAACATACGTTCAAAAAATAGTGATACTTGGGAGGACAAACCATGGCTCTGAGCTTACAAGCCGCCCTTGGGTCGTCTATGGCAACTTTTCCATTTTTCAAACGGTGTAGCGGTAGGAACAAGCCCCTGGCCCTTCTTTGTGGCAGGTTTAGTCTTTCAAAATACCGTCGTAGCGATGTTGTATATCAGGTGTTTATTTATACTGACCTCACTGCGGGGAAATTACAGCAGAGGCAAAAAGGAGCGCTTGATTTCATAATTCCTCACATATCGGACCGAAATGACGACTATGTTAGCTACCTACAAAGCTGCATAACACGTCAGTTACATCACAGTACAGATGTACAAATCTCTTTGTACCATAGTCATATTTGGAGCATGCCGTTTAAGAATGTGTGTGATTACTCAAATCATAGGATAAAGGATCCTGTCTTGCATAATGTTTGTCCCTCAAACAAACAAAGTGTCATGTGTAGCAAATGTAAATGCAAATGTAATGTAAGGCTCTCGAATGGTAAAATATGAGCTGATTGTGTTCACTGCAGTCACACGTTGCAGGGGGTAAAAAAAAGAAAACACTTTAAGGACTCATGGAACAAGGGGTAATGACATTTCTAGCCTCTTGTGAAAACTTTATATTTTTATTAATCCTTGCTGTACATGACAGACAAATCTTATCTGAGACGTTTATGATCTTAAACCAAGAATCTATTTGCTGTTGGCACTGAAGAGTTCAAAGGTAAATGCCAATAGGAACTCTGTTGCTTGTACTATCAATAACATGGTAACATTATTAAGCACACTGACAGCGAGAGAGTGTTAATCCTTGACAACATGTGATATCAGGATTATTAACAGAATAAAACTATATAAATCACAAAAGTGGTGAGAAATCTCTTGATGTTTTGAAGGCCCCACAACCAAATACTGCACTGTCCAATCTGTAGTGTCTGGTGTTCGTGGTGTCGCTAATGTCACTCCCTGAGAAGCAGAGCTGTATCTGATATAAATGAATAAACATTCTGTCAAAGTTTACCTTTTCCTTGTAAAAGACATAAACCAGCTCTTCTGAATCTGTATATTTTACAAAAACATTGGCTGTTGAAAAGAAGGCCGCAATTATTCACTAAACATTAGTAGTTACGGTATTGACAGGCTGACTGGCCAAAGCTGTACATTCCACATGATGATTAATAATGGGTCAACGAATTTGCTCACAAACAAACCCTGTCGATGAAAAAATGTGGAAGGACATACAAAAGGAGGAATGTCTCACCCACTTCTAACAACCCTCACCCGTTTCTTCCAAACAGACAGCATCCCTTCCCCACTAGCCTGCCTTTCTCCTGGTTTAGGCATAAATGTTGAAATCTTACGCTGTAATTTCACTCAGTAAAAGATCATCTTTCGGACAAAGATATACGTGTTCAAAAGATGCTTAAACAGACATTTTATTCTAAAGCCCAAACAGCTGTGGCTGTTGTATTAAGGCCGTACAGTGTTTTTGTTCTCATTTCACAAAACCATAATTCTTTCTCAGGCATCCCCAATTTAAATTGTAAGAGCCCATATTCAGGAAGAGGATAGACAAGAGGCTATAATTGTAACACTACTCCCAACTGATCCGGCTGATACACTACAAATTTGGTCAAAAGAATCAGAGATTTTTTTTGATCAGCATATTTCAATTAGAAATGGGACTAAATGTAAACATTAAGTTAAACCTGTTTGTTGTAAATATGTTGTTTCGTTAGTAACTACTTTGAGGTCCAGGAGCTGAAATGTACTTTTGCCGAAACAGATTTAATTCACAAGATGAAACTCAATAAAGAAAACAAATACACAATACACTTTCCAAAATCAAATCCCTGCTCTTCATGACAGGAAATGAAAGGAGCAAAAAGAAGAGTATAAGGGGCTGTTTGCCTCAATCGTATTTTTTTTTTCTTTGGTTATGACATTGGTTTTCTGACCAAACCAGCTATTTAGTGAGATAATTTTATTTCAAAGGGGCATTTTTTTGCTATAGTGTTCATAGATATTGAATTATCAGGAGAGTAATCATCAGATTTAACATCTGCAATAATAAGGGACATTAAAACTAAGTAACAAGCTTCCCTTAAAGATAGTGTAGCATTCATGTGTTTTCTCTATTTTCAAAAATACTGCAACATTGGTTGTAGCTTAAAACTCAGAATTTTCATGGTAGGGAACAAACTTGGGAGCAGAGCTTGAGATCCAGACCAGGGAAGTGGATAAAGTCAGAGAACCTGGCTGCAGCCCAAAATAGGACAGCACCATGGAGACCCTCCCAGCCCGATTTATCACAGCACATACAGCTCCTCTCAGAGCAAAGGACGAAAAGGAAATATCACACAGAATTATCCCCTCATCCACCCCTGAGCTTTCACTTGCAGTTCAAGCAGGAAAAAAGGTAGAAAACTAGAACATGAAGTGAAAGGAAAGGATGTGGTGAAACTTACGTACATGTATGTCTTTAATTTATTACAAACAACTACGAACTATGAACTGACACACAACAGTCTAGCTGGGCGTGGTGAAGCAGCTGACTTCTATTTGTTATTCTCTCATTATTAGCTCCTTTAGTTCCACCTCTGTTACCTATCCTCCCACAGACTCATGTTCTCCCAGTCTCTCTCCTCCTATGTTGCAGTGCTGTGATGTCACCAACAGGGAGTTACTGTTCTGTGTCCTCAGGGTTATGCATTCTTTCTTTCCTGACAAATGCAGCAAAAGTCAAATGAAAGCTAAGCTGACAAAACATGCTCAAAGTCAGGACAGCAATTCAACCACCGCAAGTATTGTCTACCACCACCCCATCCATCCCATCTGTGACATGAAGCCATATGAGGCAGGTGCGTGCTAATGGAACTCAGATGAAATGTTTTGCTTTCTGGACAGTACTTGAAGATGTCCCTGAACCTTCAAAAACAACAACCCTAACAGGAAACACACATTATTTTCATCTCTATGTTTGATATATCCCATAGCAATATGCATTATGATAGTAAATGCTGAAGCAGAAATGTGCTCATGGCTCTTGCAAGACTTTGCAAATCCTGCTGCTCATGAGGATACTGTGATTTGGACAGACACACTGATTAGAGAGCATCCTGGACAAATAGAATAACCTGTTGCTCTATTGTTTGTTTGTTTGTTTGTCTGGGTGTTTCAGTTAACATGAGGAGAAAAAAGAACAAATGTGTTGGTTCCTTTCTCTTCTGTATTTTCACTTCTGTCCCGTTATATATATTTGCCATGAAATAAACTAAATACACACTATCCACAGGATACAGTTTCCAAAGCATACATGCTTGAATTACCATCATGACCAGAAACTCAAACATATCCAAAGAAGAACTCAGACCTTTCATGTCTCCCTGTGAAACAACCCAAAGTCAATTATTATGAATTATTTTCAGAGTGATATTGGTTGGCTTCCTAGGGGCAATAACTGTGGATGGACTAATCAGTCACAGGATACTATGGAGCATTGTGTTGGGGAACCTCAGCTGATAAGCACCTACAACCTAACAAGGCACACACACCAACAACTATGTAGCAGGACTAAGAGGTGGAGGGATGGAAAGTCATCTGTGTAGATCTTTTCTGTCAGTGTAGCACTTTCGAAAATCTTGCTGTTGAGATTTGTTTTGAGAACTGCTATACTGGAACATCCCACCTCCCTCTTAGGCTTCTGTATGTGTGCTTTGGTGAATGCAAGAGGAATGCAGTTAAGCATAAATCGGTTAGTTATAGAGACAAGAGGATCACAATGCACCAAAAACCCCCTAGCTTGGGGGGTTGTGGTGCATTGTGTTGTGTTGTCTGACGTCGTTGACCTACAATGCAATTCAGGCTTCTTCTGAGATGACCTCATGAGAAAAAGAGCTCACATGCACAATACAGGATACCATGTTGTTTGGGATTGTATTGTGAAGATTGGGGTTAATTCATGTTCAGGTTTATAGCTCTAATCCTGTCCCTTGGTGTATTGTCAACTGACTTGATTGAACATGTCCCTCTTCATATTAATGCATGGTCATTGTGGATTTCCATACATTTCCTGCTCCTGCTTGTGGCAATGATGTGTTTACCACTGAACCTTTATGTCCGCTACCTGCTCAGCAGTCCAGCCACAGTGACGTCATACTTCCTCCTGTAGTAACGAGAGAACGATTTGTATGTGCAGGCATCTACAGCCGCCGGGAGGATGTTCGGGGCTTTCTCCTGTCGGTCCAAAGACGTTATACAGCCTTGGCTCAGCTCAGACACCAATGGTGGCGTTTTGTTATGGAGAACACGCCTAGACAAGGGAACCAGCCGCTGTAAGACGTGCGGGTCTGTGCTCCAGCAGCCGAGCAGTACAACAAGGGTGTGGTAACACGGAGGGAGGAATTTCCTCGACAGAGACCAGTGTTCTCCATCTCAGCCCGGCGAATCGGACAGTTAGCCCAGCAACTAGCTCAGCAACTAGCCCTTTACTTACCAACGAGATCTGTCCACAGAGCAGAAAGCCTCAGTCCTATCAACTATATGAATATGGTTTAAGGATAGTAGGAATAAAACTACGACAGGACAAGACTATTCGCGGTTGAAGTCCAAAATAATTCATGATGTAACCGTTATCCTAACTTTTAACGAACGTTTAACGAATCTTTGGTTGTGGCGTAGCGGTGTCACGGTTTGTTTCAAAGATAACGTAGCTTTAAAGAACAGAGAGTCGTTCCATTTCCTTCAACGGGACCTCTACACAAGTCAGAAACGTCACGGGAAAACTGGAAAAGTAACAGGTCTCAGCCCAACGAGCTGCTAAGTCACTAGCTACCCGCTTCGTTTTGTTGAAACCGCGTCTTCAGATAGCAGCGCCGGGTTAGCTCAGTTTTGAGAAGTAACATAAGGAATGACTGTTTGCTTACCTCGCCCAGGGTATGCTTTCAAATACCAAGGAGGACCTCCGTGTTTTCTTCCCTCCGCCGTCCTTCTCCCAACACAGCAGAAGTCAAGTCAGGGCGACAGCGACCGAGGCAGAGAGACTCTCCCACAATGCCGCGTTCATGCTCCGTCGGAAACTATGGCACATTTTCCGTTGGCTCGACGATAGTGGGATTGGAATGGTTTATTAATTTATTGGTATGTTTTCCATCAACACAATTAGAATTTGGCCTCCACAGATAAACGTCTTAAATTCGAAAGTAATCTTCTCCGTCTTGTATGTCACGTGTCTTGTTTCATGTGTAATATGTTTGAGTTTGAAATAAGATGTAGAAAAGATAAAGTTGAGTCAGGGCATCAAGACAGATAAAAAACACAACACGAGATATCTATTTGGTTCAATTTCATTTCATTAGACCAAAACGGTCTAATGTAATATAATAATCACGTATACTTGTTCTTCCATGCACACAGTGTTTTTAATCATGAAATACAGATTGCTGTATTACTGATTGTGCTCATGAGGAGGAACACGCATGACTCATACAACGCCAAGAATTATTACAGGAAGTGCTATGCAAAATAGTCAATACAGCCATAGTTCGAGGTTGTGTTTTCTCTGAACGATGATGTGGGAAAGGGGTGGCACATCTGGAAATGAAAAATAGTTTAGTTATTATTCCATTGTTAATGTATCATATTCCCTGTTCGGAGGACGAACGTTATAAATAAGGAAAATTCCGGACTGTTTGGGAATGCACCATCAGTCGGAGCGCCTCCACGCTATTGGTTGAAATGGTTTAAACGTTCACATAGCCCCGCCTCCTTTACGTTAGAGAATGACATCATTTATGTAAACAGGTGGTTTAAATTATCTTACAAAAGCAACTAGAAACACATGCCTAATTATTTTTCTTCAAATCTATCCATCTATCTATCTATCTATCTATCTATCTATCTATCTATCTATCTATCTATCTATCTATCTATCTATCTGTCTATATATCTCCAGCTGCTGAAGTCACTGGCCAGATTGTAGAGGAAGTTCAGTCATAAAGAGACTAGATAGTGTCACTTCACTGAAGCACGGTGGCGTCTCCTCATCAAAATGTCTTTTAACTCCCTCTGGTGTCTTTTGCCTCCGAAAAGACACTCTTGGACATGAACAAATAGTGATTAATAATTCCCGCTGCTGCCTCTGATATAGAATGCCCCCTACATTATGGCAGGCATGGATTCTCATTATTCATGTGATGGTGGAAGGAGGAAATGAGTAGGTCAGGGAAGGGGAGAAGCTGGTGGGAAAAGATAGAGTGAGAGGGATAAGGTGGAGGAATGAAAGCAGTGTGGTTCCTCTTGCAAACAGACAACTGATTTCAATAAACTCAAATTTGATTCAATTCACTGTAGCCATCCTTATCAACAAAAACAGCATTATGATCACAATCACCATCATCTTTAGGGGCTAATGAATGAGAGGAGTTATTGTGGCCCTGACTCCAGTACAAAGCAGCCTTGAAAGATCTGCAAAGAAAACACACAATTACATCTCAACTGATTTGCAGAGTAAACACAAAACACAGACTCAGGCCAAGGCAGCAGTATATCACTGTGGGACGGCAGCAGGCGTCATTAAGGGGACAATCTAATTCATTCATCTCTGAATGGTATAATATGTCGCAATCGGTTCCACACATCAATGTTTTGGTCAATAAAATGTTTCAATCAATAGGCACATGCTGTGACTCTAACTAACTGGCACATTTACATCAAATGAAGTTTTATCTGTACAGCTCAAATCACAAATTACAAATACCTCAATGGAGTTAACAGGCTGCACAATACAACACCCTCATTCCTTGTGGTGAGGAAAAACCCTTTTACTAGAGAATAAAGGCATAAACCTCAGGAAGAGCAACAGAATAAGGTATATTTCTCCCTGGAATGGACAGACCAGAAATAAAGGTGGCAGGTAGAGACAATTAGAATACTAAAGTGGCAATGATACGCAGAAAGGAGATCAGAATAAGTCATCTAATGGGAGGAAACACGTAGAACTGTGAGTGAGAATATATTAGTATATATAAATATACCAATGCATGCATGAAAACACTGTTTTGGCAGAGAAAGGCTCTGTGCCGGGGTGTGACCACCAGTCTAGTGATATAGCAGTACAGTATAAGGGTTGGTTCAAGGCAACTAAGATAGTTGTCCTGAGTTATGTACACACACCCTATTTGAAGAGGTCAGCACATGTCACATGTCATGTTTGGTTCACAGTGATGTCCTGACAAACTGTGAAATAAAACAATTGATTAAGCACCTGCAAGAATCAGTGTCCGTCATTTTGGAGAAACACCACAGTGGTTTTAGAGATTCTAGGAACCACAAGCAGATCTAAACTCTGGGAGTAATATTCCAGTTGTGTGAAATGGCACAGTAAGATCTTTGAGGTATAATGGTCAGGGCTTTGGCAGTAAGGAGAAGAATTTAGAATTGTATTTTACAGGGAGTCAGTGTAAAGAAAGGAGGACTGGAGAAATGCAATCTCTTCTACTTCCTGTCAGTAGACCTATACAAGCGGCAGTGGAATTGAACAATCTCCTCATAGGGCATCTTGAGGATATGGGAGATTATGGCAGTCAACAGTTAGGGCCACCTGTGGTCCTGTCAGTTCATAAATGTCTAATTTGTTTAGACACAAAGTATTTTGATGTTGTTCCATTAAACTAATTCGAAAAAGTCCAAGATCAGTCTAAGATTACAATCACTATCTTCAGGAGTTGATAAATGACAGCAGACACTGTAGTGACAAAGGGTGTATTTATATTTTACACACACACACACACACACACACACACACACACACACACACACACATTGGTGCTCAGTGTTGAATAGTAACAATAATAATATAATCAATAATCAATATATTTAAATTTAAAGAGTGATAACACATAATACAAAATACCCTGCATATACTGTATCTGTCAAACGTGATCTGAGCGTGACTGCATCATGTCCGCCCAGCAGAGGGCACCAGTTGAGTAAGGTCTGAGCTACTTTTCTTCTACAATGACTCTAAGTCATAGTATAAAATAAATAAACCTGAAACAAAAGAAACAAATAATATGTAAGACCATGCCCTCTGCTGGTTCAAGCTGTCACACAGACAAGGTTTCATAGTAACAGTCATAGATTCAAGTGCAAAGTCATGCAGTAGCACCCAAATAATAATAATAATCAATTATAATAA
The DNA here is from genome assembly GCA_901007665.1 of Aeoliscus strigatus. Taxonomy (NCBI): domain Eukaryota; kingdom Metazoa; phylum Chordata; class Actinopteri; order Syngnathiformes; family Centriscidae; genus Aeoliscus; species Aeoliscus strigatus. The sequence continues at coordinate 28,826 of CAAKHB010001974.1, read as the reverse complement.
ACATAATAATGCAGTCTTGCTGTGAGAAAGGTTTAAGGTCCCGTATTTAGAAAGAATGTTTGTGACTGTTTGGTTCGAAGCTACAAGTGATGTGCAGGCATGATGACGACCTCTGACCTCTGATGAGCAGGCAACAGCTCTGACATCAGATGTGTTTAAAGCTTAAACATCAACTGCCTCACGTGCCAACACAAGAATGTTCTCCTTCTCTGACAAAAATAAATAGTAAGATTCTCAGAGTTTGTTACACTGTGTTAGCTGCATACTGGATTGAAGGGAAGTAACATTATATATGTCATATATACACTATATATTATGTATACTATACATGTATATTATTTTTTGTTTAGTGAGTACACAGTGGGTCAGATGGAGGTGACATTAGTGACAGAGTGAGATGATAAAATCTCTCCAAAGAGAAGATTGTGATTCAAATCTGAAAATGAGAGAAAAAAATTAGCGTTTGGTGATTTCTGTCACTGAGCAGAATTTAACAGTTGAAGTACAGCTGGTTTGTCTGTGAACGTGTTTACCTGATGTCAGTGAACAGAAAAACACAGTGTTTTTCTACGCATCTTTGTGACAAAAACATTTACACTTTATAAAGTCAAGTATCATCTGCAAACAGTCGAATGTTTGACAGACTGCTAACAGCTCCATGAGAAGACGTCCATCAAAGCTAAAGACAATACTTCTTTTAAAAACTGATTTTGTTCATGCAATGATCACCGTCATAAATAGAGGACTTCAAAATGCTACAAAAACTTTGAAGCTATAAATATTCCATGTGGCTGCTTGTTCACAGCAGAAATTAAAGTGACTAAATGACTTCTGTCTGTGAGCACTGGTGAGGTGGCAGAAAAGTGACAGTGATGGAACCACGGAAGTGCACAGACAGAGAGAAAACGTGACATCACAGATCTACAGTTTTCTTCGTGTTTTCATTTCAGCGCCAGTTTTGACAGAAAAATGTCAAACCTCTCTGCAGCTTGTCCACCTGCCAGGTGACAAAACAGTCTTTGAAACATCAGCTTTATGGATCAATTAAACACAAATCCTGTCCACTACCGGTTGCTTTCAAAATAAAATCATGTTTGAGTCCTAAAAGATCCTAAAATGGGTTTAACCCTGTTTTGTTATAAAAGTCTCTATGTATGTTACTCAGGTGGGAGAGGAGTGACGTCCTATTTGGGGACTCTTTCAAATGGTAAATCAAAGCAAACACAGGATGTGCCCTTCACTAGTGATTTGACTGGGGAGAATGCCACAACGTCATCATCCTTCATCATGTGTCTCTTTCACTTGTTCTCCTGGTTGTTTAAATCCTCAGTGAGGTTCATCAGAGTCACAAGATCTCTTTCTTCACAATTTTGTGCAATTTTCCGTCAACCGTGTCCCCGCCGATCCCGCAGCTACCACATGTATGTCTTTGACGTGTCAATCTGACTCCCCGCTGGCCCCTCCTCCCTCCCCCCACCATCCCCCTCCTCCTTATCATCTTTGTCCTTCTCCGCCTCACTCTCCCACAGTGTGATGAGTGGAGGGTACAGCTCATTTAAAGGAATGGACGTGGCATGCTGCATGTACTTCTTCAGCGAGTGTCCACAGGACTTGTGCTGCTGCACGCGGCGTCCCATGTAGAACACAAGCAGCGCCATAATGGACAGAGCAAACATGGAGCCCATGAAGGCTGCCAGCGCCACGCTGCTGCGCTGCGATTCCACCAGCTCCACAGAAAAACCTGCCTCTTTTGTGGTGATGTTAAGGCAGGAAGTGTGGACTGTAGAAAGGGAGGGAGCATTCAGAGACGAGTTGGAAGGGGAGGAGGTGGGGTTGGAGGGCGAGGAGGAGACACTGAGGCAGATGTGGTACTCCGTGGCAGGAAGGAGGTGAGTTAGGTTGTACTCCTGAACGTCGACTGGAACCTGGAAGACACAAGCAGACTCAAAGTCCAGTGAATTAAGTTGCTTTATTTATGTGAATCCATTTAAACGTGTTGTGGTGATGAGGCGTTCACCTTGGCAGTGTAGCTTATCTGAGTGTTGTCGATGTGCACACTGGCGCTGGTCCACCTGGGTGGAGAGAAGGGTGTTTCCTGCTGGCTGTGACTCCCAGAGGAGGCTTCTCTGCCGCTGGTGTCCAACTTCCACTCTAGCACCACCGACTGGGAGTGCACCACCTACACAAGAAACACAAACAGCAGCGTGAAAATGGTTGGGAGCTAATTCGTAACACAGAGGAAGAACATACAGGGCTCAACAGGAGAAACATCAGAAACCTTTGCCAGCACCACCAGAGATGCTGCACCACTATACGAGGCCCCGGGCCAGGACTCGCCTCCACCTGTCTGACCGCCATACCCGCTCTGCTCACCCGACCATGACCTTTGCGAGTCCACAAACACTGAGACACTCTTCGTGTCCGCTCCCTCCACATTCCAGGCCACACACGTGTACACACCTGAAAGACAAAAAACATGCAAACTACAGTACCCAGGACCCTCAGCTGATCTGAAATTGAACACATACAATGAAATGGCACCTTAACACTGTCTCACTTCATTCTGAATCTTTGACTATGTTTATGTGAGATGAACAAATCTTTTCAGTCAGTGATTTGTTCCACCCACATCACACTGACCTGCATCTGGCTGCTCGGTGTGTTCAATGACCAGAACTCCTGGCTCGGACACGCGATGCTTCTTCATGAAAGGCGCCCCCTCAGCTATGATTGGTGCAGCTTGAGCCTCCGAGCTCACCTGACCAAAGACAAAGAGTGCAGCATGTGCATGCATGAGCATGTGTCATGATGCCCAACAACAACAACAACAACAAAGAAGCTTTCCAGGTTCTCACAGTGGGCACAACATGCTGTGCTGTGTATTCTGCTCGATTCTATCAAACACACACAGGTTACCCAGCGCACCTTGTCGCCAGTGGGCGTCACCCAGTAGAACTGAGGGGCGGGATCAGCATCAGCCCAGCACTCCAGTGTGATAGGCTGTCCAACACTGGAGTTCAACACAGGCGGAAACATGTGAGGGCAGATGTGTGGCAGGCAGCTGCTGTCACCGTCACCTCCATCCCATCCAGCCACCACCACTTCCTGCAGCTTCTGACCAATGAGGTGAGGTGGGGAGGAGCAAAGGGTGATTGACGACTCCAGCAACTTGAGATGTGATTGGTTGCCCAGGTGAGGGCCCCATGAGGAGAGACAGTCGCAGCGCAGAGGGTTGGAGTGGAGGGACAACTCCTCCAGAGAGGGGAGGGACGAGAGGAGAACGCCAGAGAGGAAGTGGAGCTGATTGTTATAGAGGAGAAGAGTGCGGAGGGAGGACAGGTCACTGGGGAAAGAAGAAGAAAAGTAGAACAAGTTTAAAGTTACTCACGAGGTCTGTGTACACATATGTGAACGTGTGAGAGATAGAGAGGTCACCTGAAGGCCTGTGGGTCCATATAGGACAGTCGTTGGTTGTTACAGATCTCCAGTTTGGCGAGTTCTGGAAGGTTCTGGAAGGCTGCTGGTTCCACCATCAACAGCTGATCCATATTGTTAAGACTGACACAGAAACACACACATTATCAGACATACACAAATGCAATAACAAACAGAAACACACAGTGTCCATGTGACTGCACCCACCTGAGCTCCTCCAGGTGCTGAAGGTTCTGGAAGTCTCCCTGCTGGATTTTGCTGATAGGGTTCCTGTTCAAGTCCAAGAACTTGAGGTTAGGCAGCATGTTCAGAGCGTCCCGTGGAACAGACCTGGTGCAAAAGACAGTAAAAACATAATGAGTCAAGGGGCTGTCAAGGAGAGAGATCTTCCCAGGATGCAGCTCCACAGGAAGTCCCACCTGAGCTGGTTGTCGTAGAAGGACAGGCTCTCCAGATAATCAAGGCCCAAGAAGGCCGCTGCAGGAACTGAGACCAGTCCCATCCCAGCCAGCACCAGGCTGTGGAGGCGTGACAGTGGCAGGAAGTTCTTCTCCTCCAGACCCAGGATGGGGTTCTCTCCAATCATGAGGATCTCCAGAGAGGGGAGGGACTCGAACCAGCGGCTGTCGATGGCCACAAGCCGGTTGGAGTTCAGGTGGAGGCTGAAGGACAGAAAACGGAATCAGACAGTGGACATCTGGGGAAAAGAAGTCAAGACTGAGGTGGAACTCATTCACTCCTCGTGTACTTCTCTCTGTCACTGATGATGTCATTAACATTACAACTTTCCCACACACCAGTGTAGTTTTCCTCCTAATATGCTAGATAAAGACCATATGATGAAGAAGAAGAAAGAGAAGAAGAGTGTGGCCATGAAACTCCTGAGGAGTCAGGGGGACAAATCAAATTCAAGCATTTATTTCTGTGAAAGATTTCTTGTATTCAGAAGAAGATATGAGAGAAGAATCAGAAGAAGATGAGGTACCGTAGGAGGTTGGTGAGGCCAACAAAGGCTTTGGGTCCAATGGAGGTGATGTGGTTGTGGTTCATGTACAACTCCTCCAGACTGGACAGGTTCCTCAGACTGAAGTCCTCTAACTCCTCGATCTGGTTCTCCTCCAGATACAGAGTCACCAGGCGGTCCAGAGAGGACAGTCCCATCAAGCTCACCTGGACAGAAAACGCACACACATTCAGGATGTGGGGAATGAAAACGACCAGCAGCAACAGCTGATTGAAACAGCAGAAGGGATGAGGACTTGAGCTGTGAATGCCAGCATTCTCCATTTGTGTCTCTGAGGCCTGATGATGCGTTCCTCAGTAATGCTGTTGCTGTAATGTTTTTTGTCGTAAACTCAAAAACTGTGCTCAAAGAATTAACGTATCAAATACATAATAAACAAAACAAATCAAACACATGTCCCCGGGCAGGCACCGCACCAAACCTACTGTCTACAAAATAAAGGCATTTCTCAAATGAACTAAACTAACACTAAACGTGCATTCAAATAAACAAACAAAAGAAAAACTAAATAATTAGGAGAAATGACAAATAGCTCCAACACCAGTGTTACCTGTGTGAAGTGGTTCTGTGACAGGTCCAGTTCTGTGAGGTTGACCAAGCTCTGCAGTTCAGTCGTGATGGAGGAGATGTTGTTACTCTGCAACAGCAGCACCTGAAACACACAAACCAGTGTTACCTGTGTGTCCTTGTCGTCTTCATGCTGCACAGAGCTGACACTCTCCTTGGGGAAAGTCAGGGCACCACTTCATGTTTTTGGACATTTCCAGTGCTTTTACCCAGCCACCACAGCCACACCCATCAGATGCAGTACCACCAGTCCTGTTGCTATTCCACTTAGCAGATATTCTTTTATTTCCTTTTCTTATGGATTTTGTACATTATATATATACTCGGTATTATATCTGTGTAATTATTCATCCATTCATCTTCTTCCGCTTCTGGGTTGTGGTTGTGCTGGATCCGATCCCAGGGTGAACGGACGAGTCGCCAGCTCGTCGCAAAAAGACAGAAAACCATTCACGCACAGACACCCATACCTACGGGAAATTCAGAGTGACCAAAGAACCTCAGCCTGCTTTTGGAGGTACCCAGCAAGAACCCATGCACACACGGGGAGGCCATGCAAGCTTGATCAGGACCTTCTCGCTGTGAGGCCACAATGCTAACCACTGCACCACTGTGTCACCTGCATAAATTATGACTCCTTGGCAGCACCACTCTCTTGACAGTGAGAAAGTTACTGGTTCGATCTCTGGGCTGGGAACTTTCTGTGTGGGGTTTGCATGCTCTCCTCATGTCTGCATGGGTTCTCTCCGGGTTCTCCAAAACCATGTTAAGGTTAGTTTGTTACTCCAAAAGTGTGTATGTGTATGTGTATGTGTATGCGTCCTGGGACCCTGCCGTTCGCCCGCTGACAGCTGGGATCGGCTCCCTACCTATTCGACGTTATCCTAGCTTATCCTGGTGACACCTTTGTCATCAGTGTTGTCACCTGTGTTTCGGCGGAGATGTTGGCTGGTAATCTCTGCAGATGGAGTTCGTTGCAGTCAACCGTCCTGGCCTGGTGATAAACGGACTGTGGTGTATACCAGGGCCGCGTCTCACACACACACTGCAAAGGACACAGCACAGTGCCTCCTACAGGAAACACAACCAGTGGTCCATCTCAAGTCTGAGGATTCAGAGTAATTATCAAACTACTGCAGACGCTTTTATTTTACCCTGGTTGACCCCAAACACTGCAGCACACACTGATGATGTCACCAGACAGGAGAGGAGCACAAAGGAGACAGCACATTCCATGGTGCACCAGGCCAGGTGGGAGCTGAGAAGACGCGACGGTTCAATGCTGATGGAGTGAACGGAGACACATCTGCAGCTGGAAGGACACACAGAAGAGAAAAAGCTTTTGACTAGTTGTCTTTAATGATGATTTAACTCCGTCAGAGCCCTCCAATCAGAGAACTGCTCCGCTGAGTTGACTGGATCTCTTCTTTGTACCACGGTAACGTACCGTGTGCATGTACATATTTGCACATTTGTACATATTGTATACTTGATAGCGTACACTAAGCCAGTGATTTGCAGTATTTCAGGATGAAAAATAATCGCAGACAAGACAAATAACTGATTGTATCAAAGACAAGAAACAAAGGCAGACAGCAGATAAAGCAAATAATCCCACCTGCTGTTGTCTGGGGCGCACACACACAGCTGCCCCAGAGCATCATGGGAAACAGTTTATAATCTTCAGTTTCCTTTTCCGGACAAAATAGATGTGACGGAGGAAGAAGTACTGTATAACTTAGTAATACACATCAGATGACTGTTTCTGTCCATTCAGGTCATTTCCTCTTAAGATTATTTAGTCATTTGATTGATGCTTTAAAAACAGGATGTGACATCAGGACATGATTGACAGCAGCTCTGAGTGAAATTATATCAGTAGGGGACGGGCTTAAAAAAGGTTGAGAGGAGATGCAGAGCTACTGTAAATAACAATAGTCTGTAACCGACTGACGCGGCCGAGGCCTCAATCCTGCTGCGCTGCTCTCTGATCACCACCCTGACGACTGGATCCACACAGGCAGCAGGAGGAATGGACAGATATTATATACAGTCTCTGCTCTCTGGACACGCTACCCGAATGACCAATCTGAAACGCCCTACTTCCTGTTAACAACACACTGACAAGTTTGTCATGCTGCCTCAATGACTGAACACCCTCCACACACACACACACACACACACACACAGGAATATGCTGAGCAGATGGAATATTGATGAGATGTTATCAATTATTTAACGAGCCGCGAGCACCTTGTTCAACACTGCTGCTGCAGAGGCTGTGATTGGAGGAGAGCACAGACACACTCAGACACACACTACTTTTCAAATGTCACCTGTCGTGTAGATTGAATGTCCCTTTCCAGCTCACTAAAAGTGTGTGTGGGCGTATGTGTGGTGTTGCTACAGGCAATGCTCTTCTTTGGACACAACCCAGAGGTGACTGTCAGACAGATTTATACATTTTGTATGCATACTCCTTAAATGTATACATGTGTGTGTATATATCTATATATATTTTGTACAAGATTTCTACATAAAAAACTTGTCGAAGAGAAACACAAAAAATATTCAGCATCAAAATATAATCAACTTAAGATAAACTGAGCAGAGAGGTCGTTACCATGGAAACCTTACATCAATATACCCATATGAAGCTGTGACCTTTTTTTATTGCATAAGTCAGTCCATCTGACTTTCTGTCAAAGTTTGAACTCCTCCAAGGAGCTGGAGTCAGGGAGCTGGTAAACGGTGTGCTACCTCAGGAAACTCATAGTCACACCCACTGGCTGAATGAACCAATGAATAAACTGCAGGCCCATAACTAATGCTAAACTGATTAGTATTTCCCTTTAATGTTGTAGATATTTGTTCAGCTGACTGGTGACACACTGCCCCCTGCTGGTTTGGAGTTTTGCAATAGTCAACTTCAAAGGCTTAAAAGCTCGTGAACGCACCATCCTGATATTATCAATGCGATTTAAACAATATATTCCCTCTAAAAATTTAAATAGGCGTTATTCCCACACTAATATTTGAAAAAATATATATTCTTCGCTGAATAAAGATGTATTCTTATAACATCACCCAGAAGCTGCAGCCGAACCGAGCCGCCGGTCCACCGCTCGTCCTCCGCAGTGACCCGGGGGGCTGCAGGACAGACGCCCATGTTCTCACCTTGCTCCTCCGCCTGAAGCTCCTCCTGTTCCGCGGCTTCGAGCCGATGGACCGGCACCGGCGTAACAACCCGGACGATGTAGCGCCGCAGAACTTGTGGGAGCAGGAGGTTTGATCCAGATACGTGGACCGAGTTGAGCCGCTACGGCTTTTCTGTGAAGCGTCCCTCGCCCTCCTGTCCTCAGTCAGGTCCGCAGCAGCTGAGTCCCAGTAAACCAATGGACGTCGCAGGCCACCGCGGCATGGACCAATCAGAGCTCGGATGCTGCAGAGGTTGGCAGCATGACGTAATGCTCCAGATTCTCCTAATGGGTGTGCGTTTGTGTCATCTTCTGACTTTCTACTTCCGCTCCCTTCCCGTCGGCTGAAACATCTGACACCTTCGTACCCGTCATACTCTTTCTCTCTCTCACTCACACTCACACACACACACACACACACATTCACTCAACCAAAGAGCTGGACCATGAGTTCGCTTATTAAAATATCAGAACGAGACAAAAGGATAAGTATCCATTCTGCTTACAGTTGAATACTGCACAGTGAAAACAGCCGTACCGTTCATTCGGCCTGACGCCTGCACACTACACACATACTTTGCATAATTTGCCTGATGAGCGTTTTTTACTTATATAACTGTTGCTGGAGACTGCCTAAGAACAAATCTGTGTATGGTTCCTCACACTTGGTAAATAAAGCTGATTCTGATTGTAAATATTTTGATGTATGTGCTGTTATTGATAAATACATCATTATTGTGATTGATTGGGCCTCATCAATCTCAAATCAATCACAGTGATGAATTAGTCTCATCAGTTGTTTCCGACACTGATCACTAACAAAATGACTCAATTACAAGAAATAAATTTGTTATAGGAAGGGGGGGGGGGCTGATGAGGTCACAGCAATCCTGTAAAAGTATCTGTGCGAGTTACTGTTACTGTCAGAGTGATGAGGATGAGAATCACTCCATATGACCTCAGAGATGAGATGATGAGGATGGTGGAGGAAGATGGCGTGCGTGCGTGTGTGTGTGTGTTTGTGTGTGAGGCTGGTTCCAGTCAGTGATTAACAGTCAGGTAAAACAGCATCAGATCACTGACTGCTTCACTTTACATCAGTTCCGTTAGACTAGTTAGAGTGTTTTCAAATGTACAATAAATTCAAAGTGTTTCAGTATCCGAGGCCGTTTAGGACAAGAGCATTGATAGACACGCATGTGAGCAATGAAAATGTATACACACACTTAATAATAATAATGATGTACAAACATGAGTGAACACACTAAAATCAATGTTTGTGGCAAAAGAAATGTATGTCATAAATAAATATAGAGTACAGGTCTTATTTTATGGTCTACAAAACAAATTTCAATAAGTCAGAAACTCACATGTGCTCTCTTACCTGGTAATAAAAAAAGACTCAAACAGTGAGGATGGACACACACACCTCTGTAGGGATTATCACTACTAAAGTAAACAATATCCATCAGGATTGAGCAAGTGAATGGATGAGTGAGTGAGACCTCTGGAGGAGCAAAGTGTTATTACAACAGGAGACAGCGGCTTATTTGGATTCTTACAAATCTGTGAACGGAGGAGACACACTTGAGAGTACACAACTAAATACTTTATTACACTTTATTTTCTTTGTGTGTGTGTGTGTGTGTGCTAGTCTCACCCTGTAGAAAAGAGGAATCATGTTAAGAACATTTACGTTGAGAAAAACATGTTCATAAAAAATATTTTTTCTCCTTGCAGTTTCCAGTAAATACAAGTAGAACAATTAGAACTCAGAAAAATAGACGCAGGCACCACCCCTGTACATCAAGAAAGTCCTCAGCAAATGACAGCAGAGGAGGGGGCGGGGCCATGCTGGATCTGACAGTGACAACAGGCCACAGATCATAACACATCAGGCCTCTCACACAGAATATATACTTTTATATTTTCACACCATATTTAGATTTTATACACAATCAAAGAAACTCTTATTTTGAAAGTCTGACAGAAAACAGGAAACTGTGGACCACTGCAAGCTGCAAGGATAGAATCAGCTGAGCGATGAGGGCAGTCGAACTGGCACTGCAGCTAGCCAGCTAATAACATCCAACCACCCCCTTTATGTAATGAAATTTAGCCACGCCCACTTTGTGATGTTGCTGTAGTTTCGACAGATGTGTGTGCAGCGAAGATGACCTCATGTTCAGAGTGTTTATCTATGTTGCTCGGTTACAGACCATGGTAGAGCACCCTCCTTTGCTGCAAACACCTCCAGTTCAGAGTAACCAATGCTACGTTCACACAGCAGACAAAAGTGGCACAAATCCAACATTTTACACATGTGGTCCTAAATCAAATACACATCTGTACAAATGTTTTTCAAAGCGGCCATGCTGCATTTCATCCCAATTTTAAACGCCGCAACATCAAACATAAGACAAAATAATTTGATCTCAGCAAGGAAGTGGAACTGAGCAGTGCAGTGTGAACGTAGCCTTCGTTAGCTTGATTTCGATTGGTTGTCAAAAAATAAAAGCTGAACCTCCAACATATTGATGGCTCTGGCGGTCACATGACCTTGCAGGTTATAGCGGTCTCCTGGTAGAAAATGTACCAATAATGTGCTGTTGGGGCTTTCGGTCTGATTCCACTGTGCTGCAGAAGACTGTGGGGCTTCAAAAACTACCCGACTGAAAAAACATGGACGACCTTGATGCAATGATTAAATCATGTTCCCTTAATTTTATTTGATCCGAATTTAGTAGATATATTTTACTGAGTGATGACATGCTTAAATAAATCAACTCCTTATCCATCATGTCCAAAGAATTTTAATCTTTTGCTTCATCAATCATTTGTGATAAACCTTTTTTTATCTTATCCATCCATCCATCCATTATCGTCCGCTTATCCGGGGCCGGGCCGCGGGGGCAGCAGCCCAAGCAGGGACACCCAGACTTCCCTCTCCCCAGCCACCTCCTCTAGCTCTTCTGGGGGGACCCCAAGGTGTTCCCAAGCCAGCTGAGCGACATAGTCACTCCATGTACAATACATTTGTGTGCCACAAGTTTTAGTTTTGTGATTCTTCCACCTATGGAAGAATATAGACCGTTTCCATGTAAGTTACTATTCAAAGATTTTGGATTAATCACGTCTCATGGGTTCAGCCACTTGACTCCACAGCTCCAGCAGAAAAAACAGAAAGCTCCAGCTGATTCCTTTACCGAGTTTCTCTTACATCTGTACGTGAAAATGTTGAGAAGTTCATCAGATAAATGAAGCGGCAACAATCAAGCATCCGTCACACGTCGGGGCTGATGCAGGAGGCTGAATGCTGTCAAGTGACACCAGAAGTGTTTGTGCCTCATATTCATTCAGACACTGGTTGAAAGGAAACTGTGACATCATCACTGGCTTCTGTTTAACAGATTGGCAGACACTGACAAAAATGTTGCACCACTTTCAGTTTGAATCTCCCTGTTGACAGAGTGCAGATGTATGATGAGATCATAACATCTGATTTTGTGTTAAAAACGAGCAGTAGGTTTTCAAGCAATACTCACACACATCTCCACTCACAAATTAAGAGCTGCTGTTCAAAGTGGTTAATCATTTTTTTGCAGTGTACTAAATTATGTATATGCACAAAAATGATGCCTGAGACGGCGAAACAGGACGATACCCAGAATGCAGCGCTGTTACCTCATCGATATAAAACATTCTTCATGTTCTGCTGGTGAGAGAAACCTTCGTTCAGAGTAAAGAAGTTCCCTCTGAATGGCTTTTTGTTCACTGTGCGCGCTTGAAAAGACGCAGCGAGCAGTTTTAAAATGAATCTGCTTCTGCCGCAGTGCTTTAAGGCTTCAGCGCTTTCCAACAGCTCACACAATATAAACATATCTGATAGAAAAATAGAGTCATGCTGTAAAGGAGAGAACAGTCGAACACGATGGCTTGGCGCTGCGTTCACGTCACTGTTGAGGCTGGGACACCACTCCATCAGGAAGCCAGTGGAGGAGGACACAACTATGAAGATGTCAGATGACAGGTCTGGTTGTGTTTGGAGTCTGCTCAGAGACAGAGATCATTGATCAGACTTCTCACTGGAGCTGCACTAAGTTCTATGACTGATTACCTGTACATTGTTTTCTCCATAAAACCAAAACTATTGATTAATTCAGCAGTTGATTATCAACCAATGAACTGATGCAGCCCAGTTCATCGCTCGTCAATGTGGACATGGACAAGACATTTTAAAGACCTAAAAATCATTTGAACTCTTGAGAGCTGACTCATGCTTACTCATGTTTCTGTCCACCTGAGAAAACTAGAGTTTTGTCTTCAGCAGCTAAATGATCCATGTTAACCAGCTAGCTGCTTTGGTTTGCTTTGGCATTGAGCAGATCGTGTTGGTCACGCTGTAAGAGCAGAGAGTCGACCAAAACGGAGCAAAACGATGACTTCAAACTTCATCAGTGCTATAAAATATACATGAAGCTGATTTAATCTGTAGTATTTGTACAGTATCAGACCTGCTACCGTCTTCACTCAATTAGTCAAGTGTCCAGCATCATCTGAGGGGACAACAGTCACAGCCTCACTTGTTTCCTGATGGCGTCTGTGTGTCTATGTGTGTGCAACAAATGTGTGCGTGTGTGTTTGTGCGTGTCAGCAGCCTCATTGTCACACACAGAAGCATAGGAACACATCAACAGCATCATCACGAGGAACGTCCGCGGCGGCAGCAACAACAACAACAACCTGCAGATTAGCAACAGTCAAGTCAGGTTACCGTGGCAAGCAGAAAGCTCAAATAGCATCAAAAATACATGTTTAGAACATTTACAACAGGTCAGCAATCAGTTTGCCACAAGTTGCCCTCAAAAATATTACAGATTTTTGCAACTTTCAGTCGCCAGCATGTCAGCACTACAAAAAAACACGTAGGTTAGTTTTCTACTCACCAGCCCAGATTCTCCTGTGGTTGTCTTGTACAACATGTCCCGATTTCAGAAAAACTATAAACAACTTAGTTTTGACTTAATTTTGAAGAATCCATTTACAGGCTGGCTGACGCCTTTGCAATGTGAGTCCAATACAACTTGTGGCAACATCACGAGACGCTCAGGAACGACACACAAACAACAAAACCGCAACAAAACCACACCTGGAATGATCTCAGGAACCTGTGAAAAACCAGATCTTTCACGCACGCAATAAAACACAGAAAGACAGTCCAGTTATGTTCCGACTAGAAACTCATCAACGCTCATACAGAAAATACACATGTGCAACATGTTTAGAGACAAAAACTTGGCTTGTAAAACCTCTCCCAACCACCAGTGATCATCACCATCCTCTCCTCATTCTGACTGGTCCGTTCAGCACGGTGAGTTCACACCATTGGAGGGAGGCATGGCCATTCAATAGAGGCCGGTAAGAGCAAAGTAAAAACCCTTAAACAGCTTTGACAGAACGCAAACCGCTTCATGGGACAAAAAGAGACAAAACCTCCAGACATTTAAAACCATGTGAAAACAATAAATAACCAATAAAAGAAACAGAAGACATCTGAGCAGAATTCGGATGTTTCCATGCACCTCCTCATGAATAATAATAAGCAAAGGGCGGCACCACAGTTCATTTTGAACTTGAGAAAGTGAATCGACTCTATGGAAGTTGCTGTCTTTAGGTCTTCGACATGTTTGTCCAGTAAGACCATCCACCCCGTTGAGACTGGGAGGACCAATCAGAGATGTGTTTCCTGTCCACAGATTGACTCTCAGGCGATGTCTCATCACATAAAGACAAGCAGCTGGTTTGCAGAGAACTCCCCTCCTTTTCTTAATGTTCTTGTGAGGTGAGGAAGAAGAGTGAAGTCTGTGAAGAAGAAGTCTGACCACTCACCAGCGAACATCCAGTCTGAGCTTCCAGGTCTACACTGGTCCCTGGGTTGATTTTCAGAGTCAGTGCAGCTCCAGGTGAGCCACCAGGACGTCGAGGGACCATCCAGCTAAGTGCACCCTGCCGCACTGCATGGACTGCAGGAGCTCAGGGTTTCTGGGGACCAGGTGAAAGTACCACAGGAGTGGAGAGACCGTCGACGCTCAGGGCCGGAATGTGGATCTGATTACTGCCATTGGTGGGGAACTAGTGGATGAGAAAAGGAAATTTTATTGACGTGAATTCTGAATGCTACCTCAACTAATAATCACTCATCTTTTATCTTGAGGGCTTGATGTTTTCATATTTCAGGGTATAGTAAACAGGTAAGATCAGTGGGCTTGGTGTATTACCTGGAAGGAGAGCTTGGCGGGTGATCGTGGAGCGATGGGACTGAGCGTGCTCCAGAAGTGGATGGTGGAGGGAAGAGGACTCGGGGTCAATAGAACTGGAGTCTGGACCGACACACAACAATCAGCATCAAGTCAGAGTCCAAATGAGTCACGTGACTCGTGAGAGATGAGTGTTTACCAGAGCGTGGGACGTGATGACAGTCGGGGTGAGCGTGTTGGTGGCCGATCCAGGAGCCAGCAAACTGTTGACAGCTGCGTTGACCTTAAGAGAAAACGGGCTGTTACGTCACAAGTGACCATTCACACCATGGGTATGAAAGGTGAGGGTGGTGGGTACAGAGACCCCACACACACACACACTCCGTTCAGTAGTGCTTCCTGAAGTGCTGAAACGTGCACAGACTCCCCTTGGAATTTTGCTATTTTAGAAATTTCACCACTGAATGATGGAAATGAACTCTGATTTTAACATGTTCTAGATAACATAACTAGATTTTTAACTGATCTGCAGTGTGTCAATCTATCCACAGCCAATCAGTTCATCAGCCATCGTGTCCTGCTCCATTTTTATTCTCTTGCTTGTCTGCAACCAAAACCTACTGAAAAAGCACCATGACTACTCCGCTATCATCGTCATAGTTTCAAATCGTCATTTCAATCGTCAGTTGTGTACAAAATGAATCTTGACGAAAAGTGGTAGTTACATGTTCCCACCGCCCCCCCGAAATCACCTATGATTCACACACTTGGACTGATCCAACATCAGGTGACTGTCACTGACCTTATCCAGCGAAAGACCAGGGGGGAGGGAGGGGGAGGAGGGCAGCTCTAGGCCTCTGGGCTTCTTTGGTTTTGGAGGTGCGGCACCTGAGGTTGAAGTTGAGGTTGCTGCTGCGGATGATGTCACTGGAGGTATGGTCGAGTCTGAAAGGAGAGAGAATAGAAGTGTGCACTTGATTAATGGTGATTAAAGGGCATTAATGGTGGCGGCAGGAGGAGAGTTTCAACAACTGTTTGTATCTAAAACAAGAGTTATGTGCTCATTGTGTGTTTGGTGATACAAGAAAGAAAAAACTAATGTGAAAGTACCATATATATCCAGCAGAGGGTGCTGTCAGTTATGTCTGAATGTCCAAAATACATATATATCTTTGTAAACTGCTTTGTACTACATTTGCATGAAAAGGGCTATATAAACAAAATCTAATTGATTGATTGAACATCATCAACTGTTCTCTTGGCCTCACACCTTCTACAAAAGTGGGCGGAGTAGTCACCCACAAAGAAGGACCTAGATGGAAGAACACCAGCAGCAACACACAACTTCCTGCTTGTTACCTGGCTGCGAGTCCTTGCTCTCCCCTTCTGCTCTCCCCTCCTCTCCAGGCTGCTGACCTCCAACCTCTGGGTCAATGCAGGGTGGGAGAGGGCTGTCACTGATGGTGAGGGTGGGCTCTGCCTCACCACAAATGAGCTGGGGTACCTAGGAAGAGCATAGACAAATGTTGGTGGGTTTCAGCTTTGAACCAGTGAGAGAATCAGCTGGAGCTCCGCCTCCTCTCACCTCCTCCACCTGTTTCTCCTCCAGAGACACAATCTCCAGCAGCTCCTCTTGTGATGGCAGGTTCTCCTCCTTGATGACAATGGGGGGTGGAGGAGGACGCGAAGGAGGTGGAGCAGACGGGGGAGAGACGGAGGGAGGTGCAGCTGCAACAGCTGCCTGCTGCTGTTGGGAGTGTGGAGGGTTGATGATGACCAAGACAGGTGGGTGGTGAGTGGGGTGGGGCACAGCACCAGGGTGAGGTGGAAAGCTAGCAGAGTTGGCGACAACCCCAGCGTCCTCTGGCTGTGGCCCCTGGGGGCCCATGGCAGTATGAGACGGAGGAATGGGACTCACTGAGCCACTGACTGGTCCAAGGGGGATGAGGGGGGCGAGGGAGGACGGGTCCGCCACACTAGTGAGATAAATCTGGGGGGGGTCGCTGAGAGGAGGGGGAGGAGCATTCTGGGAAGGAGAGAAGTTTCAGGGGAAACTTAACCGTTGGAGGACAACTAGTGTCTGCTAAGGATGATTCCACCTGTAGTTAGGATGGACTGAACCACTCAGTGCCCCACCCACCCAATTCTCCCTTTTCATCCCCATCACCTTATCAGCAGCATCACCCTACTTCAACTAACTTTGGGTGAGACTGGAGGTGACAAGAGTCTAATACTGACCTGTGATTGGCTGGAGGCGTTCGCTGGTATTTGAGGGCTGAGAACAGGAGTGGGACAGGGAGACGGCTGAGTGACGATGACCTGGAGAGATTGATCAACAACAGCACCTCCTGGAGAGCTTCTGGAGTCTGATAAGACGCAGACCTGTGAGGAGGAAGAGGAGACACGAAACATTCACCATTCACCTATGGATTTATGGCAAGAAGACCTGGTGTCAGACTCTGCCTTCTTCGAACCAGGTCAGATATTACTGCTAGCTCTTGTCTTCATTGTCTGAGAGCAAGACACAATGAGCAGGCTGATGGCATGTGACAGGGAGGAGTTTGCCCATTTTTTATCCGTTTTTACAACCATCTTTTTTTATTGTTTATTGTGTGCCGGCCAAAGTAAAAACTTCCTTTGGAACAGATGATGGTGGCAGCACAACTTTAAAGGATTCATATAAAGTTACACAGAATATTGACACTTTTCTTCTATATCTATACCGCTCATATACTTCAAACAGAAAGACCTTCAGGAAACATCAGAAAACCTGTCACCTCTCTCGGGGTGCGATCAAGCTTGGGGGCCGGGTCTTGCTGAAGCATCAGCTCTGTTTTGATTGGCCGTGGGTTGGGCGAGGTCTGTAGTGATTGAATGGTGAAGGTGGAGTAGAGACCGGACTTCATGTAGTCATTCCGGGAGCTCTTCTGTGAGCTGCAGGGTGATGATCTCTATGGATCAGAACAGGAATCAATGGATCCATTATTCAGTGTGACCATATCTACGGTAACTGTGTCATCTGTAGCCGTACTTATCACATACCTGTGCTATGCTCTTTGATGGACAGGGGGAGATCATGCCCCCGGGACCTTTGATTTGACTGTTTGGGTCTGAGTCCCTCCGCTGAACCTCATCTCCATGGCGACTCCCATCAGAGGGGGACGAGTCAGGCTGACTGACGAACTTATAGACAAACTTCTGACCGCTGACCTTCTTTATGATGTTCTGATGACACACAACAGACTCAGACACCAGCAGCGCTTCACAACTTCAAGTATCACTAGCATTAGCAGAAGAATCTGTTTCAGTAGAATTAGTAGTACAATCACTTTAGTGGTATAAGTTACTATTTGTGGTGCATGTCACACTTCAGATGTAAAATTGTACCATGAACTGAGTTTTATTGTACCTGGAACTGCACAAAAAAATGTTTCACTACTCATCCAAGATGCTTCTTCAGACTACAAATTATAAATTGAGTTCAATTAGACGTACCTTGTCATAGTAGTATCGCAGTGCTCTGCTCAGTTTGTCGTAATTCATGTTGTGTTTGTTCTTGCGAAGCCCCCAAAGGCGTGCAACCTCCTCAGCATCCAGCAGCTTGAACTCTCCATCCTCGCCGGTCCAGGAGATCAGATGACGTTGTCGTTGGTCCTCCAGCAGGTGAAGCAGGAACTGCCAGAGTGTGATGGACGGGTCCATGGCTGAGACACACACGGACAGGCAGACAATCAGCTGGGGTGCATGCCTGTGACACTCAAAACATGAAGTAAAACCAAACCTGACTTCATCTGTCTACCACTTAGCAGAACTTTAATGAAAAAACAAACAATAAATATAAAAATGAGACAAATCCTCGTTTCTGGTCCTCAGCTGTGCACACACAATGACAGTTGGAGCCTGAGGTGCCTGACCTGATGCAGCTAACCTATTAAACACCATGGAAAGTATCACCATTGTGAGGAACCTTTCGTTAATGGTATTGCTGCCCTGCTCAAGTGTATGCCAACAATGCTGCTGAGGTCACGTCTACCTGCTGAGTCTGTTTTTACACATTGGTGCCAATTAGTTCCAGAGAAGGTTAAAGGTCACGCTGCAACATTCTGAATGACCATTTTTTTCTGGGTTTGTGTAAATGAGATGAACAGAATCACAACTGCCTCTACAGTCAATCACCAGTAGACATTGACCTCTGACCCCAATTAAGCTGTGCAGTTACCTACTGTTACCTTGGTTGCACATGTTCACAAAAAATTAAATCCGGAATCTTCATTTCGTCATTGTACACAGGTGCAATGAAACTGTCACTTACATTGAAACAGTTCATCACGAGAACAGTCGTGATACTAAAAAACAGCCAACAAAGGCAGTCCAGTTATTATATGGCTCAGTTTGTCATGGTGATGTCATCACCCAATGTGGATTCAGGTTCCGATCACACGTGGTCCATCACAAAGACTAAAATCTGAAGACTAAATCAGAATCTTTCTCCTGTTACTGCAGGCTGCAGAACAGCAACTAACCACAAATTCGATGTTAAGATCAGAAAACATGACTTTAAGTGTGTTTGTCTCTGAAGTTCATTTCAGAAATGACACAAATGATCTGAGGCACACAGTCAGCTGAGTGTCGTAAACCTGTATCCAGTTACTTTCAAGGCTGTAGGTTTGCACACCTGTTGCGCGCGCAAACACATAAACACGCGCGCGCTTTTTACCGTTTATCAGTGGGTTTGAGTCCATCTTCAGCAAAACGTTGAGCCGTGTGTTCCTGTGTTCGGCAGACTCACTCTTCCTCCATGCCACCGTTTTGTTGTTGATGTGTAGTTTATTTTTGATTTGGCTTTTGTCGGATACTTTGCAGCTGTCAGAGTCGGACTGAAGCTGCGATCAGCAGCCTTTCTGCTGACTGTCTGGCGTTATGTAACCACTCTGTGCTGCTGCTGCCGGGCTCCTCCATGCTAACAACTCCCACCAACAGTCAAGTTAGCTCCACGGAGAGCGCAGTCACATAAACTAGTGCCTAAAACAACCCGATTAACAGCTGCACTCAACTTCGTGTTATTTAATAATAACGGTTTAAATTGTTTAAACCGCTTTGTATCGGTGTTACATGTCTGTGAATTCCGTTTCTGCTGATATAAGCTAATGATGGGAAGAGGGAGTTGAGTTGTTTTTGTCTGTCACAGCTTGGATGTGTTGACGAGCGCTAATGAGAGCTAACTAGCTGGCTAAAAGGCTGTGCTAACATGTACTCTGGCAGTAGAATCCAGTTTTTGACGTCTGGTGGATCCCGAAGCATTACACCGAGTTTCACTCAGTCGCTGTGTGTCTCCGACTCAAACAAGTTTCTTCTCGGTCTGCTTTTTTCCCCTGCGTAGGTAACGCTGTTAACCTAGCATGCTAACGAGCTAGCTTAGCCGTGCTGCGGTGACAGCTGCCTCCGCCTCTCTTCCTGCGTCAGCCCGCAAACAGTGCTGCTGGCTGCGGTGTGGATCCACACAGTTCACCCGAGGGCCTCCGAACTTCTCCGGCATCCAAAAAAGTAATTTATGAAATCCTTCTGGTTATTTGCTCGTACTATGCGGAATCAAACCATGAACAAAAGAAAACTCGCCGCTTATACGTGTTTTATCAGTTTCTTCCTGTTTAGACGGACGCCTCCTCAGTACTTTTCACCTGCATCAGGATAGCGACTATGAAAACAAGCAGGCGTCCGGTTGTTTTTCAAAATAAAAGTGTACAAAATGTGTCAAATAAGGCCCCAAATATCATCGCAGTTATGTCACTCATATTGACAAACTGTGTTTATCCCCCACAAGAATAAATTCACTTGTCACTGGGACTCATACGAAGAAGGTAGAGTGAATATGCAAAGAAAAACTGGTTATGTGCAGAAGTAATCCCGACACAAGATCCCAGTTATAAAATTGCCAAATAATGAAATTCTGTTCACATAAATACCAATTTTTAATTCGAAATAAACCCTGCATCTGTCTCTACAACAGACAGCAGGGCAGTGATGTCAGCACGCAGCACCTCGCTCACAGTTCATCATACCAGCTGCTGAGCACACGCAGGCAACTGTGACGTCACATATGCAGATTCTGCGGAAAGCTGAATCAGAGCCGTTTTACACCTCGCTAGCACAGGAAGTGTATGAATATTCATGCTGGTAGTTTAGTTTAACAATCAATTGTCAGTTTGTTTATACCTTGCTTACATCCAGTTTCCATGGCAACAGGATCTGCTGTATATTGTTAACACATCAGACACGAAATCACAATACAACACATCGATCCCCATGCTGCTAAAATTCAAAAATTGTTTGCTCGCGGCCCTCAGGTGAGAACCTTCACAGACCTGTCAACACATGTTTGACCATATAAGTTTTATTAAATGTATTCCAAAAAACAAGAATAAACATATGATTAAAGCAAACAAAATGCAGTCAGATGATACTGGGGTCTGTTCCAGAAAATGGGTTTAATAAAAATCCTGAGTTTCTTAATCCTGAAATGAGGAAAATACTGCAAAATCTTTTTCAATTACTGATAAACTGAATTCAAATACAAACTCTAAAGACATTTGTTTTGATATCTGCTAGTTTGCATGACGACAGAATTAAAAAAGCAGCAATTTGAATTAATTTCAGGATTATCAAACTCAAGATTTGATGATGTCCAAACTGGTGGACATCAGGACATGGACATTCTGATGCTCCACAGACAGATTTCTGTTCAGCAGAGAAAATCAACCATGTCATTCACACTGATTGCTATAGACACACTGAACATGACAGGGCCTGTCTATGTTGTGGACACACACAGACAATGGATGGACTGGTCCTTTAAACTTCACTATATTTTACTCTACCTTAGACACATTTTCATCAAATGTTCACATTTATTCTGTTCCTGCTGTTATCCAGTCCAATCACTGAAAACAAATCTACAAATCTTCTCTTTGTCTGCTCTCTGGTATGTCTGTGAGCCCCTGCAGCTCCCGCAGACCCTGAAAGAGACAAAGAGAGCAGATCTCAGAATCACTGACGTCAAAGAGGAGTGTCCTGGCACGGATGCTTCAAACACATCAGACAAGAACATCATCCTAGCAAGAAACGTAGGTTTTGAATACACTGTCTAGTTTTTCTAGGGGTCTGTCTTGCAGCCAACAGTCACAGCATGCAACAACAAACAAATGCAAAAGCAACACGAAATCCCATTAAAGCTACATTGAGAAGCATAGATTTATGCTGCACTGTAGTTTTTCATACCGTTCAAAATTGTTTCTATTGTAAATAGTGTAAATATGGTGTGTTAATTTTTTTCCCTGATCAACATATATGCATGTGTATTTGTGTGTCATTAATGTTATTCTTTCGAACTGCTTACTGTAACACTACCATTTCCCTTTCCCTTAGGGCATTAAAAAAGGTATCGCTCTCTTTCTATCTATCTATCCATCTATCTATCTATCAGGCTGCTTCTGCTCTTATCGTCCATCCTGCTGAAACTGACCTCGAGGACCATGCGGATGTTGGCTTTAATCTTGGCAGAGTCTCTGGTCAGCTGTTCTGAGAAGCTGAAACACACACAATGTTAGCAAGCCGAGCATTTCTCATTAAGAAAAATAGATAACGTTAGTTTGGCAGGTGTCTTTAATTAAGAACTAATATTAGCATAGAGCTAACAAACACTCAAAAACTCACGCTGTGAGCTGACTCGTCTTCTTCTCAATGAAGCGCAGAGCCTCTTTGTGTGTCATCTCCACAAAGAAACCAAAACCAACTAACACAAAGATCCTGGATGAGTCCTCCCTGACAGGCACAAGGAGAACCACTTAAACAAAACTGCTATTTTCATCACACATTTATCCATCAGTAATTCTTATGATTCACTGATTTATCACATTTGCTGAGAAATGTTTCAAAATAAAACAGATCCAAGTTTGTTATGACAGGTTTGATGCTACCAAAACCCATTTGTTTTGTTCATGGTAAAACTGGTTTGAACATCAGTCATCAGCTTACACTTCAGCCTGGACATAGAAGTTACAACCCAGATCAACTTCTGTTTTCAGCTGCTTACAGTCCGCCTCCTGCGTGAACACACATAGTCATGCAGTTTTTGTTGTACGCTGGTATTCCAGGAGGAATTTGTTTTGGAGTTCCATGGATTATTTCATTAGCATTGAGGGACAAAACAAACCGTTTGTGTTGTGTGTGTGTGTACCTGTAGACTCTCTAACGTGTTCTTCAGCTGCAGGTACTGAGAGATTTTTTCATAAACAGCGTCTCTCTGTTCCACCACCTTCCTGCCAAACACACAAATACATTGCACATTGTCACAAATGAGACACAAAACACCAACTCTCCACAACCATGGACATTTAAAAACAATTAATCGTTAATCTTCTCCAGTCACAGAAATTGGTGGAGCTTAGATACCACAGATTGGGTTTCTGATGGAAATTTTCATCTTGTTTCATTGGGGGCAAAATAAGGATGGTATCCTGATATTTATACGGTCTATATACACACATACAAGAGGACAAGAACAAATAATGCATATTTTAGCCAACCTGACTGTTTATATCTATGTGAATGATGTTTCATATTAGCAATCCATTGCTAAAACTAAAGCAGCATTTCATTCTTCGATATCAACATCTTCCAAGCAGCTCTGAAATTTTGTGTTAGTTATATCTTACAGGATAAAATGTCCAAATAAAAAAAATGTTATTTGAGACATCACGTGAATCATTTCTTGTGGGAATTGTTACTGTCACTTACTGTAAATCTCTCCTCAGAACTTCATCGAGGAACTTTTCATATTGCAGAACCTTCGGATCCATGTTGGTGTTAGCATTAGCATTAGCACTGGCAGGAGAAGCCGTCGCTTTATGGTCTCTTTAAACCTAAAACGAAAGGGGCGAGAGGTTCACAGGTGACCTGCAGGAAGATAACTGTTGTTCACTGTCTGTCTCTGTCGTACTATACACCAACAGTCTGGTTATTTGACCGGAGCCTCGTGTAAACACGGCGCTGAACCGGAATCACTTCTGATTTCAAACTAAAAGCACGCAGATATTGACTATTTCTCGACTTCCGTCGGAGTGCAAACATACAAGATAGATAACAGACGTGACACGAGACATTTAGTTGTAGAAGTTAAAGTTATGTTTGCTATGTCAAGACTTGTAACTGTTACGGTGGAGTGTGTACTGGTAGACTCGGCAGGTGGCGCAATAACATTTGTTTTGTAGTCCGCCATTATTATTAAAACGCACAAGTAAGAAAAGACAGTGACGGACTGTGACGTCACTGTAAACAATCATGGCGCACCGCAAGCATAGCTGAAATGAATTCCGGCTACATTAAAAGTCGTTTTCTGAGTCGTCATCCACAGAAACACGGATGTCGTTTTTACGTGTTTTCAAATTCACGCTTTTCGGTGTCGTGTCCCAGACGTTGATGGAGCGGTCTGCAATTTCTCTGTAACGGTTAGCTTAGCTTGCAGGTTACCAAGGCAACGACAGCTACGTTGCTCAGCGTGTGAAGGTGATGGAGCTTTACCTTCTCATATTGCAAGTCGCTTTTATGTGGATTTTACACGCCAAACTAGTTTCGAATCGTTTTAGTAAATTCCGTGTGACGATGTGCTTATACAAACGTTTCTCTATTACAGAGTGGATCTGCGGAACATTAATGAACTAGCGAATACGTGAATGGCGGACGTTTGTTTGTCGGATTCCGTGTCTTGAAGCAGTCTGCGACGGAATGAATAATTTTTAAAAATATTTGACCGATTTTCATTGATCAGAATGTGTCTGTATTAGGCTCAAATAATAAAGACGTGGCCTTCCTTCTACAGTCCTCTAAGAATTAAATTAGTTACAAATGAAGTTCTGTAACAAATGAAAACTATCCAAATATATATTTTCTACTTCATTAACAGACGACTTATGGAGCACTACAATATCCTGGGTCGAATCGGAGAAGGAGCACACGGCATCGTATTCAAGGCCAAACACCTTCAGGTGACTACAACACAACTGCAATTTAGTGGTGTAACTGTGCCAGAAGGTCAAAGGTCAACCTTTTCCTTGGAAATCTGAGGGCTATGTCTTGTTTGTAAGGCCAATGTGTGTGCTTTCCTGTAGACAGGTGAGACAGTGGCTCTGAAGAAGGTGGCTCTGAGAAGGCTGGAGGATGGCATCCCCAACCAGGCACTGAGGGAGATAAAGGCCCTACAGGAGATGGAGGACAGCCCACACGTGAGTATCAGTAGTTTCCATGTTGGGGTCCGAGGTCAGCATCACACGCACTTTCCCTGCCCTTCAGGTAGTAAAACTGAAGGACGTCTTCCCTCATGGTACGGGCTTCTTCCTGGTCTTTGACTTCATGCTCTCGGACCTCTCCGAAGTCATCAGGAATGCTGAACGACCTCTGACCCCCGCTCAGATCAAAGGCTATATGATGATGCTTTTGAAGGGCGTGGCATTCCTGCACCACAACAACATCATACACCGGGTGAGAGGTGCAAGCTTTTCTACTGAAGGTTCGTGCTTTCAGATTAAAAGTCCTGATAGATATGAATGTGTGCCGTGTGTGTGTGCGCAGGACCTTAAGCCGGCAAACCTCCTCATCAGCGCTTCAGGACATCTGAAGATTGCCGACTTCGGTCTGGCACGACTGTTCAGTGAACAAGGAGAGAGACTGTACAGCCACCAGGTGGCCACCAGGTAGAAGACAAACCCGACCTGAGCCATCGTGATGTTTGAGAGCGTTGTTCACAATTGTTCTTCTGTAATAATCAATAATAATCAATCAATACGAGTGATGCATTATCATCACCAAATACAGAATAATCAATAATCCCATTGTTTGTTTTTCAGGTGGTACAGAGCTCCTGAGCTGCTGTATGGAGCCAGAAAGTATGACAAGGGAGTTGACCTGTGGTGAGCGGCGACAGAATTTTTTCTTTTTAGACAAATATTTAGAAAAACTTGAGGTTGGAACAATCTCGAATGCTTCCAGCCGAAAACACATGACCTGTAAATGTTCTACAGATCTAGCTGAGAGACTTTTGATGACAATGTTGTAAGTTGTTCCTGACCGTTTCAGGGCAGTGGGCTGTATCTTCGGGGAGTTGTTAAACTCTTCTCCTCTGTTTCCTGGAGAGAATGACATTGAGCAGCTCTGCTGTGTCCTCCGGGTGCTGGGGACACCGACGCAGGACAGTTGGCCTGTGAGGCACATGTACACACACACTTTAGAGAGGTCTAAGGGGTCATCTCCGAGTCAAATCAATGGCATAAGAGACAAAAAGTTACAGCAAACGTCTGAGCTGTGGCGTCTGCTTCTTCCTTCTCTAGGAGATTGTCGATTTGCCAGATTATAATAAAATAACTTTTAAGGAGAATCCAGCAATTCCATTGGAGGAGATTGTGCCGGACGCCTCCCCTCGGACTGTGAACCTCCTCTACCAGTTCCTAGTTTATTCGTCTAAGTGGCGCTGCTCCGCCTGCCAGGTGAAAAACAAAGTCACTAACAAGTAGAAGCATGTTAAAGCTGCACACACACAAACTCAAATCATTTTCTGTTTCTGCATTCAATATAGCGTCAGACTGAAACAGTGAGATTAGATTGAAATAGAGTTGGACAAAGTCAAAGAGTGATGTAAAATAAAGAGTTGGGAATATAACATTTTTCACTCATCCAATGCTCGCTTGTCATAGAGCTACACAATAAAAGATCATTCCTTTACTGATCTTACTGATCAGCAGATGTTTTCTGGTCTTGCAGGCTCTTCTCCATCCATACTTCTTCTGCTCACCTCTTCCTGCTCACCACTCAGAGCTGCCCATACCTCAGAGGGGGGGCAGACACCCCCGCCAGCACCTGGGGGCTCTCCCTTCTGACTTTTCAGTGGACTTGCCTCTGCAGAACAGCACAGTAAATCCTGCACTTCTGCGGGGCCACGCCTCCTTCCCGTGAATGATCGACCAATTTTGTATGCTACAATTGATTTTGTATATGTATATAAACAACACAAGTATATTTGTAACAAGATACACACGTACAAATGATTATTGTCATACTCTGAAAACAAATTTTAATAAAGATCTACTTTATCTTCTCATAACGTGTTGCTCATAGCATCCATCCGGATCAGTGCTTCGGTCTCATGCCCACAGCAATAACTAAAAAATGAAACGCGGTATAAAGAAGGGGCAACACATATACACCAGCAATCCATCACAACATAAAATGTTAATAAAACATCAACTAATGGCCGACAGAGAACCCAGCTAAAGCATTGCACCGAGCCACAAATCAAAACTGATTTTTAAAAAACGGATCGATTATCAATATCTACTTTAGTGTTCACGTTTCATAACATATTCATAAGGTTGAAAAACTCAGAAAATTGATGCTGATGATTCAACATGCTGCATGTGCTGTCCTGACAATCAGCTGGCTTTTCAGCAGCTGGGAGTTCACATGACTTTCAACATTATGCCAACTGGGCTCATAAATGATTGTGTACATGACACGTTGATTTCTTTATAAAAGTTATGTTTCATCTCCTGTCGCTTCATGTCGAAAACAGTGCTCAGAGGTGACATCTTACGGCAACAAGAAAGTACTCTCACTTTCCCTCTTTGGGTCAACAGCATGTTGCTTCCCTCTCCTGGCCATTATTTCATTTGCTCCCTTTTCTTGAATTTTCTCATCGAATCAAATGGACTACAGATACGTCAAGTTTAAAGTTAAAAGCTAATTGTAATAAACAGAAACTAGTTTCTCGTACCTTTCAGGATATGGCTACATACAAGTACTACAAGACGTTACCACTAGTTATGCCTAAAATTTTTCAAGAAACAAAACACAGGCTAACGTGTTTCCATAACCATGTACTAATACTTGGAATATGTTGTCTTTATATTTATTGGTTTGTGTTTACTGCTGTAATCACACTTTGAGCTTTATCTGAATATCCCTCTCAAGCCTGCAGTCATGGGATGGAATTGGAACACCCTCATGTAACGCTTGAAGATCAGGCTCTTTCAGAAAATCAAATTATGTGCATCCTAATTTCACAGGCTACATAAAATGTGCAGCAGTGAGGTTTTAGCCCAACAGTTTTCCCCATCAAGAGCTGCGACAGATGTTTTCTATGTTACAAAATTTTACTTGAGGTAAGGAATGGCACAGCAGCTGTGAAGCAGAAAGTCACAAGTCCAACTTTTGCACATCCAAAAATTTATTAGTCAATTCAATGTATTTTAAAGATAGAGCTATTGACATAACTTCTGCCAAACCTGACTTTGAACACAAACTTGTTTATGTCAGCTTGCATTATTCTAATACTCCTCTCCTTCTTCGTCTTCCTCTCCTTCGATGGAGTCAACTCCAACCTCCTCATAATCCTTCTCCAGAGCGGCCATGTCCTCTCTGGCCTCAGAGAACTCTCCCTCCTCCATACCCTCACCCACATACCAGTGAACAAAGGCGCGCTTGGCGTACATCAGATCAAACTTGTGGTCAAGACGAGCCCAGGCCTCTGCGATAGCAGTGGTGTTGCTCAGCATGCACACGGCCCTCTGGACCTTGGCCAGGTCTCCACCAGGAACCACAGTGGGCGGCTGGTAGTTGATGCCAACCTTGAACCCAGTGGGGCACCAGTCCACAAACTGGATGGTGCGCTTGGTTTTGATGGAGGCAATGGCAGCATTGACATCTTTGGGCACCACATCACCTCGGTACAGAAGGCAGCAGGCCATGTATTTGCCGTGGCGAGGGTCGCATTTGACCATCTGATTGGCTGGCTCGAAGCAGGCGTTGGTGATTTCAGCCACTGTTAATTGCTCATGGTAAGCCTTCTCTGCTGAGATGACTGGGGCATACGTGGCCAGAGGGAAGTGGATACGAGGATAGGGCACCAAGTTGGTCTGGAACTCGGTCAGATCAACATTGAGGGCGCCATCGAAACGGAGGGACGCAGTGATGGAGGACACAATCTGACTGATGAGCCTGTTCAGGTTGGTGTATGTAGGACGCTCGATGTCGAGGTTCCTACGGCAGATATCGTAGATGGCCTCGTTGTCCACCATGAAGGCACAGTCAGAGTGCTCCAGGGTGGTGTGGGTGGTCAGGATGGAGTTGTAGGGCTCCACCACTGCAGTGGACACCTGGGGAGCTGGGTAGATGGAGAACTCCAGCTTGGACTTCTTGCCGTAGTCTACAGACAGACGCTCCATCAGCAGGGAGGTGAAACCAGAGCCGGTGCCACCGCCGAAGCTGTGGAACACCAGGAAGCCCTGAAGGCCAGTGCACTGG
>CAAKHB010001972.1:2793-14745 GCA_901007665.1 Aeoliscus strigatus | reverse complement strand
AGAAGACAGGAGGCAGAGCTGGAGGTGGCAGAGTTAAAGATGATTAGATTCTCTTTAGGAGTGACCAGGATGGACAGGATTAGGAATGAGGTCATCAGAGGGACAACACAGACAGGAAGGTTAGGAGAAAAAGATAGAGAGGCTAGATTGAGATGGTTTGGACATGTGCAGAGGAGGGACAGTGGATACATTGGTAGGAGAATGTTAGAGATGGAGCTGCCAGGTAGGAGACAGAGAGGAAGGCCAAAGAGGAGGTTTATAGATGCAGTGAGGGAGGACATGGAGCTAGTTGGAGTCAGAGTAGAGGATACAGAGAACAGGGAAAGATGTTTCACGGTATATCACAGTATTTTTTTTTTTCATGCACAACTGTGTGTTAACCATTTTTCATGATTTAAAGACAGTTTGCTGCAGTAAATTGGCTTAGAATGGCATATTTCACTGTCATGAGGAGTCAATATTGTAGAAAAACACTGATGTCTACACTAGATGTCTACAAAAAATGTTACTGTTTACAAAGCGGTGTCAGTCATGATTCTGGTGAAGTGAATAAATCACAATGCATGACAGTTGCATTGATATTCTGCAAAATACAGAACCCTTTTTTTTTAATTTTGAAAACAACTTGAAAAATCAAAAATCAACTACTGAACATAATTAAAACAACTGAGTTGAGGCATGTAAACAAAAAGATGGACTCTTCCAAGCTATTTGTCTGAAGTATTTTCGACTCGGTATGGCATATCTGGGATCCAGTGTTTGAATCATCTCCCTGAAGTCGTCTGTCTCCACACTACTCAGCCGTACCATGTCTTTGTCTCAGTAGATAGTGATAGCGATTAGTGATTGGTCATCTCAATCCACCGTTTACTTTTCTTGTCGCCGTTCCCGTAGCAAACACATCTTTAAATGACAACTGACTCGACTTTTCTCTTGCAGTGCTAACGTTACCTGCAGACATGGAGGACACAGATCTTAGTTTCATGCATTCTCGATATTCCAAGACATGTTTGCAGCTGCAACTTTAGATCTACATTTGCGGCGAATTGTTTGTTCGACATTGTTTTTTTAAAGCCGAGTAACTTCCAAACAACAGACACGTCTTATTGATAGAGGTTCTTCTGTGTCATGTTCAACTCGTTCTGGAAGTTTCAGTTTCGAAACTTTTACTGTTTTTAAACATGTTCACCACTCAACACGTCGTTGAGCACTCGACACTCACATACTTCATTGAGTGTAAACACTGCAAAACAGTCCCCTGTCAAAAATGTCAGCGGCGGACGCGCAGCGTTCCCAACATTGTGTACACTATACACCAGTATTGGGGTATATGAAAAATTCCTATCATATGAAAAATAAACGCCGGTATTCGCTATGAACCGGTATACCGCCCAGCACTAAGTACCGTCACACAGACACTGAAGTATGCAACTTCTTTAACACATCAGCCAGAATCGATATGAAGCAAAGCCAGAAACTAATATTTCACAGGACACATACTGCTGTATTCCTCTCTCTCCATCCCTCTATCACTCCATCTCCCAGCTCAGTGTTCTCGCTTCAGATGCTGCTGTTGCCAAGAAACAAATTGGAGGACCAGTGCACACATTAGCTTGCCTTTTCTTCAACTCTCTGTGACGAGTTCAGAACTTCTTCACAGGAAAATGTCAGAGAAAATCAAAATCCCCAAAGACCTTCTCAGCTTCATTTCACTCTATTTCCAGATCTGTTCCTCTCATTCTCTCCTCCTGCTGCTTCAGTACAAATATTCTGCTTTTTTTCTCTTTACAGCAGCATGTTGATTTCCCTGACTTGTCTGCGCTTACATCCTGACTTCTTCACAGACCATGAAAAGCTGCTGCTGCTTCTCTCTTCCTCCACTCAGCCGTAAACTGTTTGGTTCAAGATCTTTTGAAACTTCAACTCTCGCTTCCTTTAAACAGATGTCTCATTCTGCCTCCTTCTCTTTCACTGCAGTTCAATAAACACATGTACTTTTCCTTCCTTGGTGCAACCGAAGCAGCCCGACCTCTGGATAAAGAAGAGACTGCAGCTCACCATACCTGCTGTGTGTAACATTGTTACCTATGTGCGGCTTAAATATGCACATTTCGTACTTGGGCAAGTAGTTCACGTACAGCTCGGTTCTAATTCCACATACGCTGCTGCCGCAACAATCGTCTGAATACAACAGCTGATACACGCTGAGTAACTTGTCTTTCCTGCCAGGACCTTGAAATGGTTCAGTCCACCATCAGCCCAAGGTGAAGGACAGGACCACCTTTGGTGAAAATGAAGGGTGATGTAACACATTAAGGCTGCCTGTGGAGGGACAGCGCTAATGGAGAGGATATGATGTCAATTAACAATCACAGCTGGACACTCATCAGCTAATGACGGGTCAGTGACCTCTGGAAAGGTGAAGGTGATTCAAAAAGTGTTCGTTCTTTGTGCACACTGACAAAGAACAAGTCAGAGAGCAGAGAGAAGCAGCTGATCACCAGCTTCAACGTATCCAAAGTCCGGTTCAGACCAAGGATTCCAGGAGCAACAACTTGAGACGTGCAACGACGTGCAACAGATCAGTCCAGCAACTTCTTGCAACAGTCCAGTTCCCACTGAGGAATCGAGCTGCAACCTCACATCAACCGCTTTGCTTTCCACAACAATGGGTGCGCTGCAACATGCCTTAAAGTGGAACAGCACAAGAAACGCATCAGAACACTCATCAGCTCCTCTTTTCAACCTGGCTCTGGTCTTTCTCCAGGTGAGCACAGCATTTATGGCAGTCTGCAGCCATTGAAGGTGAAACTCCTGCATCTTATTGCGCTGACAGGCGGTGAGGTGCAGCGGGACTGTTCAGACCACTGCAACTTCTGCTGCAACCGTTTCAGGCCTGAAATCTTTGAATTTAGATTCATAAACAATCATAAGTCAAACTAGAGACAATGGCAGAACTGTGATCTCACGTCTGTGTGACCTCTACGTCTTCTGTCGTCTCGTCTATGTGCAGTCATGTATGGACCACATGCTCTTTGTGTCGACACATAGCTTGGCAGCCTAGCATCAACTCTAATGACTACTTCGGCCTCGTTTTTCTATTCTGCTCTGATCAGATCGGGTCAGTCCAGCATTCCACCGACCACCGAGACAGACGAGTACATGGACGACAGCTGCCTCACAGTGTACTCCAGCCAATGCACATCTGATTACATTTGGGTGAGCTTGATTTGTGCCAGCAGGCAGCTGTGCGACGGTGGAGGGACGACTGTGCTCACTATGTGAAGAGGCGTGCGGTCATCAGAGAAATGGTTATTGCCTCCGTCTTTTGCCGGACGGCGTCACAGCACAAATATGTGCATTCGTGTCCTTTGATAGATAAAACAGATATTAGAGAAACAGCTCCCATCTGTTTTCACATGTGGTGATTCAGCTCACTGACGTTCCCAAGTCCATTTGCATTTCACACAGATTTATAGCTGCAATAAAGACGGAAATTCACTTTTCCACAGAACCGGACAAAGATGCTGATTTCATTCTGTCTGTGTCACACAGCTCCCACATGGTTCAACAGCACGGTGGGTGTCCACGTCAGCAACGTAAGGTCTGGGGTTATCCAGCCATCAGGACGTCATCCAACCATCAGGACGTCATCCTGCAGATTAGCAGGAATGTCTGGCACAGTGATCAGACAATGTGGATGAGTCTGCAGATTAAGATATCGCTGTGTTTCAGATGAAATAAACACAAGTACATTAAAAAGTGGCTGAGCTGATCTGGAAAGTTAATTCTCACAGGTTCCAGCAAGCATCTGTTTCGATGTACTTCCTAAACGAAACAACCCGTTTCTTTCCATGGTGATTATTCTTCATCTACTGATGCTAAGAAACAACAAAAGGGATTTAGAGAACAATAGAATGCACTTATGAGTTTCAACAAACAGTTCAGTCCCTTCAGACACTCTCAGCACATTTATTACTGCTCAGCAAGTGCCGATCAGAAACTGATACCCCAACTTCACTCTTACATTCCTGCAATATTTGCCAATGAGCCTTTTTCACGGACAAAAACTTAATAAAAACTAAACAAAAGTCTGCCATGAGGACGAAGACTGACTGACATCTGCTCACACGTCACATTTGATAACAAGGACAGAAGGCCTTCTAAAGCATTGTAGCCGAGCAGTTGTTTAACTTCTCTTGAGGTACGTGAACATTCACAGTCTGAGGTTTTCTGCATTTAGGTGCATTTAGGTGCAAGGTGAAAGTTGCACACTATTTTTCTTTGTTTTTGATTTGGCACAGACAGTGGAAGACAATGACAGAGTTAGATCTAGTTCAATAATACTGTACTTCATCTTTTTGATTTGAGCATGTATATTTTTCAGGGAGAGCAGGCGTTATGCTTAATTTATGTGATATTATCTTTTGGTCATGAATTTGACATGAAGAATAAATTCAAATACATGTTTTGTGTTACAACTGTTAACCCATTATAGACGGGACGTGGTGCACGTCAACCTTCCTTTTACAACCGGAGGAGTTGCGCGTCATTCTACCTTTAAGGATGGAACGACGGTCGCGTCATTTTATAGTGAAGCTATATTTTTCCACCTATTTCCTGTCTCTAAGCCAATGAAATCAATCAGGATACACACGTGGAGACTATGTGTCATGTGTAAAACTCCTATGATATTTATAAAACTAGATTAAGACGAAAAGGTCTCTAAAACAACACTAAAACCAAATGGTGTGTTATTCAGACGACTAAGACTAAATCTAAATTTACTGTCAAAATTAACACTGCTCCCGCCACTCCTCCTGACTGAGGCTCCATCTTCAGCAGCTTCCACCCAATCTGCATCGCCTCTAACTCCACCCTCACCTGCAGCACTACCTCCATCTCCAACAGCATCATAAGTCAACATCACCGAGAGCTGAGACTCCTTCCTGATCTCATCTGTCAGTCACCATGACAACAACTTGTCTCTGGGACATCCATACATTTACATCCATACTGTTGTCCAAC
Source organism: Aeoliscus strigatus (assembly GCA_901007665.1). Classification (NCBI taxonomy): domain Eukaryota; kingdom Metazoa; phylum Chordata; class Actinopteri; order Syngnathiformes; family Centriscidae; genus Aeoliscus; species Aeoliscus strigatus. Next base: position 9,717 of record CAAKHB010001972.1, on the reverse strand, counting down.
CAGTCTCCATGTATTCACCATCTGTACTTCCACAGTCCTCCTCTGACCTCTGTTTTCACCACCACCTCCAACTCACTATCCCGTCTCCATCCTCCTCCTGACTGATCCAATACTGATCTGTAGAGCTTTGATGTTCAGACTTCAGGTCAGTGATGTTCTCCAGCATGAATGATGAGTGAATGAACTTCTGTGTGAATAAGTTTGTCATCAGAGCTGTCAGTGAATCACTGGCAGCACCAAGATGTTTGTCAGATTCAAGTGAATTCTCCTCCAAGTGAGTTTTCCTCCATAAATGTTTCGGAAAATGTTAATTTTTACATGTTGACGTCTGCTGCATCATCTCATTCAAGATGCCATAAAGATTCGCCAGTTACTACTAACAATGATGTAATCATTGACACGGCTGACGTTCCAGCAAGCTTAAATGAACTTATTAATTATCAGACTGAAATATTTTAAAAGTAATTTCCCCTTGGGATCATTAAAGTAATTCTGATTCTGACTTATACTTCAACAATCAGTCTCCCACACAGAGAGAGAGAGGCAGAGAGAGAGAGAGAGAGCGATGGAGAGTATGTTCTGAGGGAGTAAATGATGTCACCTTGTCACTAAAATACAACCTCAGACTGACAACAGACAACAAACAAAAAACGTTCACTTGCAAAACGGAATAGAAATAAAATAAACACAAGGTTCTAGGAGAAGATCTGATCTGCTGGACGCCATCTTATACATGATGAGCTGAATCCTGGCGGTGGACGTCGGGACCAAAACAAGTGCACACAATCACCTGGACGAGAGTAATCATAGGGGATCTCTGTGACTTTGGCTGCTTTGCCAGATGATCCAATTAACTTGAAGATAGACAGTCTCAGTAAACGCTCAGGAGTCTCCGGGGAGCTGATTCACTGCTCAGTCATGGCAAACAGCTAATTTCTCACTCACTTTCTTTCTGTGCTCTGAGACGTCATCGATCTGCTGTCCCTACGCCACTACTGCCCGGCTTCATCATGACCGATCACATGCAAAGGACACACCTCCTGCCGCCAACGCACGCTAAAGGTACGGTGAAGTTATGTTGATCGTACGGTGAACGTACGTGCTTCTGCAACACAGGAATCAGACAAATAAAATAAAACAAATACTATCACAAATATGATCACAAATACCAACAAATTAACAAATATTTTCACACACACTGAGTACATTTGGAACAGGTTGACGCGCTGGGTCCACACTCACACACACACAGACACAGACGGACACACACAAAGACCGTTGGTCCTGAGGGTAGAGAAGGTTTTTCTGTGTCTAGTTATCAGTTAATGGAACGCTAATAGAAGCCAAAGTTTCTGCCTTTAATAGACATTTCAAGATTCCCATATCTTTGCGACCTTCACTTCCCACAGCTGCTCAGACTCTTGCACCAGCACACACACACACACACAAATAGCTCTTTTTCTTCAGTGAGGAGAGAGAGGAGAACAAGGAGGAAGCTGAGGAGGAGGAGGGGGAGAAGGAGGAGGATAATGTGGAGGAGGGGGAGAGAGAGGGACTGACTGAGTGTGTATGTGTGTGCTTGTATTATCATATTTACTTTTCACAGTTAAAGTTCAGTTGTTTCACCATCTGTCTGTGAATCACACGTGAACCAGACGGACGTGGTGACAAATTTGTCTCTCAGGAGAAGATGAGGACAAAGGACACAGCAGCTCAGAGCGGAGATGGGAAGAGAAAAAGGTTATTTTTAGAATTTCAGAGAGCTGGCGCTAGAGAAATGGCAAGAGGATGGTGAGAGAAGTGAAAGTAACAAGGTGCACAGATGTCACGCCAAACGGGATTGGCTCTGAGAAAATGGCAGGAAGTCGTCCATCAGCAACTCCACTGGTCAAAAGAGTTTTTTCTCGTAGAAAATGCACTACAGCACAAACACGGTAGACGCCGCTAGGTTGGGCTGAGTGGGATGAGCAGTGCAACTCAGCTTTAATGAATAAACAGAACAGAAGCATATTCACAGAGAATGTGACGTAGTTTGTTGAACGACCAGTTTACATGTGATGTGGACGCAAAGACGCCAGATGGAGGTGAAGTGTGTCTCCAACCGACCACACCGTTGCTACACAGGTCAGTCTCACTGGAACATGATGTAAGATCTCATGACACTTCTATATTCTCATGAGTTGGAGGACGTTGAAGTGTCTCTGGGTGTCGGTGTGAACCAAAGCAGCTGCCAGAGGAGACGAATCTGTGTCACCGTTAAATGAAGAGAAGCTGCATTTTAAATAAATCAGCAGCTTCTTTGGGTCAAACGTGATCACAGGTACAAGTACTGCAACAACACAACACCCTCTGTCCTGTCTGTGAATGTCCTCTGTCCTGTCGGTGGTCATGTGATGTTTGAACAGACATGTGAATTTGTTCCCAGAACGAAATGTGATCTTTTAGCGACAAGAAACTTTTCTCAGTTATCAAAGACGAGATGATAATCTGATTAGATCTCACACACTCTGCTTGTTATCCAGCCCAGAGCGGTGTGGGTGTGTGTGTGTGTGTGTCAGATATTATTGGCCTGAAGCCTTTTGATGAGCAGATTGTTATCTCTTCCGATAGCTGAAAGATGGATCTGTCCTTCATCTTTCATCAAATAGATGAGAAGCTCTCGTCATGACAACGATCGTGTGCGTGCATGCGTTGTGCTGTCAAAGCCGTGGAAAGATTTTAACTCATGTCTTAAATACGTTAACACCTCTTTCTGAAGCCTGTTCCCTCTTTGTCACAAATATACTGTATCTGAACATGGTCTTATTTTGATACATTCTACATTCTAGATTCTAGTCACAGCTTCGGAACACTCATGACTCAAACAACTGCATCAAACTAATCCTCCCTGAAGAAAGAAACAAATGCAAAGCAAATGGAATGAAATTAGCCTGAAAGCACCGATAGCTGCTGAGTAAGAAAATAAAAAATATATCAGAGATTGTTTTCATATGAAGCCCAGAGTTTGATGTAGCGTTGTGTCCCTTGAACAACTCTGTCTGTACAGAGTTGTTCAAGGGAAAAACAATAATCAGTGAGGTTTTATACCTTTCAGTAGGACAGATCAGTCATGAGACCAGACAAACCGATTATGTCTGTGATCTGTTTACCAGATCAGACCAGATCATCAACAGGATGGTCCACATCTCAGCACATTTTTTAAGAGGGAAACAGTAGCTTTAAAGGTGGAATATAACCTTCTGACAGGAACTGTTACCCCCTCATTGTCTTATGAAACATGCAACTTATTTACCAACAATGATTCAATGAACTAGTTTCTATCACATTACTGACATCCAAGATGAGAAGAGATCCAAGATGTTTTTTTTAATATTTACCACTGTGCTGATTTCCAAGTGGTGACATTTTACCAATATCCGCAGATGATGATGATGTGGTCTCGCTGAAAATAGTTTTTTTCAGTGGCCAATTCATGCCCTCCGTTGTGATACTTCAACAAGCGCTGAGGGAAAGTCAACAAGGGGAAGTGAATGAACTGTTAGACTCTTAGACCCTCAGACCAACATAAGGCAATACTAACCAAAGGATGGTTGACTCAGCCAACTACTACAAACACACAAAACCTGTTCCTGTTCCTGCACGTACACAGAGTGACAGACATTAAATCGACTTATAAATGGATCAGAGCAGAGTGAAAATAAAGTTCCGTAACATGTCAGTTGGTTCTTGGGTAATTTGTGGTGTATCAGATGTTGTCGGTTTTCTCCCCAGTCTTCACTCAGAGGATAAGTGATTTTAGTTAGTTTGGTGAGTTATGATGGCACCAGACTGAACGTACATCACATGATCTCATCACATGACCAGTACTCTGAGGTTAAGCGACGTATGACAGGACAGTGACCATTTGATTCGTCACATTCTCTGCAGCTCTGAATAAATGAATGAATGAATGATTGTACATACAAACAGTTCCAGGACACTACTGCACATGTATACATAAAGCCACACACAGTCCTACACATACATACACGCACGCACACAACTGCCTCAGGACATCAGTTGAACTAATTTTTTACAATGTGACAGAAAACAGCAAGAAAATATGCAAATTTCTGTTGATGCTGCAGGATGGAAACATTTTCTGCTCGTTCTAGAAGTACTGCATTCTGTACTATGTACAAACTACTTCATTGTACAAATACTGCATTCTGTACTATGTACAGACTGTACTTCATTGAAGAAGTACTGCATTCTCTACAGACGGTATAGTGTGTGCGTGTGATAGTATTATACCGTAGTATGGAGCAGGAGTGATGTCGGTGTGTCGCACACACAGACAGATGAAGAATGGCTCAGATCTCATATTCCTGACACTGAACTCATCGGACATCAGCGCCTCTGGAGATGGTCTAGGCGGACGGGGGAAGGGGGGGCGTGTGGATCCCAGATCGGTGGCTCAGGGCCCCCTGTGCACTGTGCCCACTGACCCGATCCTCCATTTAATTGTGCCCATACATTGAGGGCTTTGGGGTCAGACAGGGCAGCCATTCAGATCCTCCATCGATCTGCGGCTGGATGCCTATGCTCTGGCTGTTCCCCCAAATTTTGATTGCACCACTCACACATTGCACGGCCTCACATGCACTCATGCACTCATACAATAACGGGGCAGAACAACAATAACACAGTTGAGGAGGTGAATGACCAGGATGTGTTGCTGTTGTTGTCCTGGTGGCGGACTGCAGCTGATTTGTTGACAGGTGCTATTTGTGTCAGTGGTTCTCTGGCTGCAGAACCTCTGAATCCAGTAGAATGTTCTGTGGTACAAGGGACCCACAGGTGATCGCTGCCTGTAAGTAGTTTTAAGATAAGTGGATAACATAATGTTGGGAGGCCAAGCTCTGCCCTGTCCAGTTTCCATGGCGACCAGCTAACAGTTCATTTGCATTAGACACAGTGAAGTTCAGTGTCCTGCAGCAGCTGCGTGAAGGTGAACGAGAGAAGGGAGACGGGAGAGACGGGAGAGAGGACGACAGACACGGGACAAGACTTGCTCCTTCTGTCCCCTAATATCGCAGACTCTCTTCTACTGTCCGCTAATGTCCCTACGGTCCCCTACTGTCTCCTAGTGTCCCCCATCAATCTCTCGTAGGACCCGTGTCTCCAAGACACAGATCCTGGAGACATACTAATGTCAGCACAGATGGGCGGAGTCTGCAGTCACGGGAAATTTCTGCCAGCCAACCAGCAGCCACTCCCCTTCCCCGTCTCACTCATTACTCTCCATCGCCTTCATCATCTCAGCTTCTCTCCATCTTCAGACAGGGAAAGACAAGAGACACATGGAGTGTCCTCGGTCTCTGAATGTAAACATCTGTCCCAACAGAGAACCAACTTCCTCCACAAACATCAACCTCTGCAGCTGCTGCTCCACTTTCTGTCTGACCAATGAGATGAGTCAGAACTCGCCGACCTACTTTCCCTTCAGAGCCTCGAGCAGCGCAGAGGATTCTGGTGTTCAGGTTCCCGAGCGACACGTTCCTCATCTGTTCAACTTCAACCCTGACCCCTGCTCATGAACCGAACCGAACCCTGACCGTGACTAAACAGATCCGATTGACTCGTGACTGTGGTGTGAGTCCGCTGAAGCCATGTTGAGGTTCATCTCATGTTGGAGGAGAAGAGATCCCAGAAGGTCCAGGATGGCTGAAGGTCCAGGAGAACGGGCGGTCCAGAAAGGCTGGAGGTGCAGGACATCTGGAGGTCCAGAAAGGCTGGAGGTGCAGGACGTCTGGAGGTCCAGGACAGTTGAAGGTCCAAGACGTCTGGAGGTCGATGGCTGGAGGTGCAGGAGAACTGGAGATCCAGGACGGTTGGAGGTCCAGGACCAGAAGGACATGAGTAACAGTGTCCTCAGAGAAAGAAACACACTGCAAACAGGGAGGAACCAACAGGAAGTCAAGGTGACAAGGTGCCAGATGTGCTGAGATCTTCACAGGTTCCAGAAACACTCAATGAACTTTGTGCTGAGATGTCCCGCAGGTCCACAGTCAGGACGTGTCCATGTCCCACAGGTCCACCGTCAGGACGTGTCCATGTCCCACAGGTCCACTGGTCATATATATAAAACAAAGTATTATAACAAAGTACTGTCAATAATGTACATGAAACCTGATGGAGCAGGAGAGACACAAGCAGCAGCAGATCTCAGCTCACGTCACCTCATTTACAAAAACTTGTCCATCGAATGAGTACATGTAAGTACATGAGTACACATTTCCTGTGTGTGTGTGTGTGTGTGTGTGTGTGTGTGTGTGTGTGTGTGTGTGTGTGTGTGTGTGTGTACAGTACTACGACTCTCCAAGTCCCTCCAACAAAGGAAACCCGTTCTGGAGTCACAGGATTTGCCCAGAATACTGGTTCCCATGGCAACAGAGGCGATGACAAATTCGCCTGTTGGCTTTAAAAATTCCACTCACACACTCGTCCGCCTGACTCACACTCAGTTGCCACTTCCTCCCTCTCTCTCTCCTCCCTCACCCCTTCATCTCTCCTCATGCTCTCCTTCCTTTATACTTCTTCTCTCATTTCTCCCTCTCCTTCCTTTTTCCTTCCTCTCTCCTCCTTCGTTCAAAGACAAACTATTAGAAAAGGATTAAAGACATTTAACACCTTTAAAAGTTTAGGGTTTGAAGAGTATGTAAAAACAGCAGTACCGCAGTACTGCAGTAACATAGTACTACAGTACCACAGTACTATGACAGTATTACGGTGCTGCAGTACTACCACGGTACCACAGTACTACAACAGTACTACAGTACCACGGTATCACAGTACCACAGTACTACAACGTCACCCTTGTCTCAGATGTGTGTGTGTTTGTGTGTGTGTGTGCCCAGTAAACATTAATAAATCCTCCGTGAG
>CAAKHB010001971.1:94019-110520 GCA_901007665.1 Aeoliscus strigatus | reverse complement strand
AATACAGCTAATGTAAACAAGGTGGGAGCTTGTGGAACCCGGAGCTGCACACCTCCTGGACAATGATGCTCACCATACCTTCTAGGTGATGATTTGTCGAGCTGTAAGGTCGGGTCTACAGCAAAATGAAACTGCATCACACCTATAATGTTCCTGGGTGAAAGGTGCTGACATTCTGCATTATTTAATCATCCACACCTCGTTTATGTGGTACAATATGCTGTAATAGAAAATGCTGAATAATTCAAGTTTCTACCTCGATGATGTCCAAAGCTTCGGCTGGCCACTGAGGAGGAACCCTGGTTTGACGGTGCTATACCACCTTGTAGAGCTATGAGGGTTGAAATTAAATAATTCTAGCAATGTTACAGCACATTTTAAGCTTGCTGCTGCACTGCTGGAAATAATACTCTGCATCATTTAGGAAATAAATCCTCTGCAGCAAAATGTTTTAATGAACAACGGTGTGAGCCTCTACCTTCACTTTCTGCTTTTCCCTCTACTCAGATTCCTGTGCCTGCTTGTAAAAAACAAAACATAGGATTGTTTGGATTAAATCAGCCCATTAAGTGGATTTTTGCTACACTGACTTTTCTGCAGTTTTTCATGTATACAATTGTCCGGTATTTTTCCCACCAGAATTTCCTCACGGACCTTCCGACTGAGCCTTTTGTTTGTTTGTTAGTTTTACACAGCAAATGGAAATCGGCTACAAAACTACACAACTGGAACTGAGGTCATGACTCAGCTGTTCAGCAGAATACAAGCATTAATATTAATGTTATTAAAATGTACAACACCAGGAAAATAATCAAAATAATCAACTGTAACCTTTAGTTAAATTTATACAATGCTGTTTAAATGTGTTGTTTGTTAAAATTGAAAATAAAGTTAAACTTCAAAGCTCATTGGCACACCTGGTCTTCGGATCATTCGGATCGGTGATCAATGTGAATTCACTTGGTTATGTTTACACTTACCAAATTCAGATGCACATAGCACTCTTTTGACATATTGTGTCATGTTACACACATCCCCTCAGTGCTCCTCCATCTTTTTCATCTGCCCATACATCAGACTCCCATTTGCCACCACCCTGTGCTTTATGTTGGACAGTAAATCTTTCACCTGACGTTGGGAACTCCACCATCAGCTCTCTCCGTGTGTGACAAAACACTTGACCTTCAGGTGCAACGAAATGTCATCTGATTTAGTGTACTCAGTTTGAATGGCCCCACTTGTTTTATTACCCAAGCGTTACATTTTGTTTAGGATATGTCCTCGCTGATGAGTTAGAGCACAACGAGCTTGGTTAAATCAGGAGGACCGCGTTCATCATCCTTTCTAATATCGTTTCATTCCAACATTTGCATATCTGGTACTGCGTATTTCCACTCGACTGCTTCAGAGATATTGCAAAGAATATAAAGAGACATATTAGCATAGAGCAGTGTTCTGTACACTGACAATGTGGATGTTAAAAAGCAAAACTTTCTTCACAATTGAAATTGAGCTAATGATTCATTGAAGGTAAGTTTATCCATGCGCAGTAGGTTGTAAATAAAGGTTTCTTTTTCATTTGATTGATAATCTACACTTCCCCCTCAGTTAGCACAGCTCTGTTCTGTCCAGTGTCTGTCCTGCTGTATTTGCCCCCCCCCACATCCCCCATAAGACATGTTTGTTTAAACAAGCGTGTAACTACGGTCGTGTTTCCCGATGGTGTTGCCAAGATTAATTCTGTGTTTTCCTAATGCATGCTAATGAGAAAGTTGTGAACATTTGATTGTCAATAACTTGAAATACAGCCCTGCTGCCTTAATGCCGGCGCCGTTCAATAACCTATTAAACCTGAATCACAGATAACTTGGCGCGCATCAGGAAAGCAATCTGAAATTTGTGCTGACATTGATCCAGTAGGAAGGAGACCTATTGCTCCGATTAACACTGTTTTCCCAGGAGAGGAGTCCCTTGGCCATTAATAGTCGTCTGTCCCAGATTTTACTCAGACTAAATAAAATGCTTTTATTTATCATTCTAAGATGTCCAGTCATGTAACCTTTTTAACTGTTTCAGGAAGCCACCTACTTGCTTGTACTTTGGATGCCAGGTCCAAACAATCTAAAGGGTGCACATTTGAAACAGAGCCCAGGAACAACTGTAAAATGCCACAGACCCTCTGTAAGTAAGCGTCGATGTCTGATCTTACAGACATCGACGCTATAACATGCATCACGGCTTGGAAATGACAACACAAACAACAGAAAAGAGAACGGGAAAAAGAACAACAATCTGTTAAATGAGCCCCCGGGACTGTGATAATAGAAAATGACAGATCTTTTCAAATTTGCAGTCTCATCAATTTAATTATAAACGCTGTGATAAGGGCATCTTCTTAGAATGAATATGACCAGTAATGAGGTGTGGCGTTCATGTGTGTCCTTGACATTCTCTCTGAGAAGAGAGGGGCCACGGCATCATTCTAAACAGATCTGCAAAGTCCACAGGAAGGGATAAATGTCAGTGGGCTTCACTCACACATCAGTGTGCTTTTTTTCTCTCTCTCTCTGACCTTCAACACGAGAATTATCAGGGTATTAATGAATAATTGGTGTGTATTCTGTGATGAAAGTGATCCTCAGAGACAGACTGAATACGTCCATAAAAGCATGCCCTTAAACTGTCAATTAATGAGTGCATTTAGGTGATGATAAATAATTAATTAGTGTGACATTGAGAGACTTCTGGGACAGTCTGACAAGTGAATTTACAGTTGGCCAAATAAGCTGCATCCCTTGCCACATGAATCTATTGTACTGATTATTCGTTATCATGTCCCAGAATAAGCCTTGTAACACGCACACACACACACACGCACCAACCCCTCCATTACCACCTGCTGAGACCACGTCATTGTGTGGTTCATTTTCTCGCGGCCTGACTCAGCTCGAACATCAATGTGTCATCAACTATCTGTGAACATAGGAGGGGAAGAGGGGATGTCTCCATCCCAGAACATTATGTTTAGAGCATGTAGACCAGTGTAGCAATGAGAGCAAAGTCTTTGCATTTCAACAAAGCTGCTTTTCATTTGTGAGCATCTGAATAATTGACCTGCCTACTCTTAGAATTCAGATATGATGTGGTAAATAAATCATAGCTGATCCTTACAAGGCTTACGATGATTCTCAGAAGAGGTCACCTTTGACTGTGCCTCCCTCAAAATGCAAGTTATACAAGACTATGGCCTGGTCTCACCAGACATCGGCTGTATACAGAGTAGATGCTTCTGAATAAACAAAAGTCTCAGCCCTCAGTGTAAGATAACAGCATTAGCATCTCATTAAACACCCCATGTGCTGGGGTTTATGGACAAAGGAGAGTAAAACCCAGCATAAGTGGTCCTGTTTGTGATCCGTATAGGGTAGAGATTTAGGCTTTGCCATCCCTTAAGTTAAAATGTGGTGTGAAGCTTCGTTTTTACTGGAAAATATTCCTTTTTGTGGCTTATTTTACAGATGATCAGCTCCTACTGGAGCACTGTCTGCATACTGGTGTATTATACTAGACTTCATAGGTTAGGCACTCTTTGCTTAAGCCCCTGCACCCTGAAAAACAGTTTAATCTATATGTATTCGTTTCTGAGATAAATTAGCCGTGACAAAAGTGTTCAGTGTTCGTAATCTGTGATCCATGAACATGTCATCCTTGATTGTGTTCCCTGGGGATAAGTAAACACATTCAGCATACTACTGAAGACAAGCACTCACAAGCAGGAATCTGCTTTAAGTTACTTCATATTTCAAGTGTTTCTATTTTTGAAGTATTTTTTTTTATTATTTAGACAGAACATGTATGTCTGAGGAGTTCCAAAGACACATTTAAAGCCACGCTGCTCATCTCCAGGAGATGAACTATGACTGGCAGCAGGCATGAAATATGAAGTGTCTGGATGGCCTGAACAGCCCGGACCATCCCACATCACCGCTTCAATTGATCTGTACAAACAGCTCTTTGCAGTGTTGGCTGGTAGGTTTGTGTTTTACACTTGCATGGAACAAGTTTTTGAATGAAAGGTTAATGCTGGTATTACACATTCATACGTGTTGCATGGCGTGAGAAAGTTTTGCTCCCAAAAAGTTGGTATGACAAGAATGTATTCTCTAGATGAAGTTGGCTGTGGGGATTTGGATTGAAATAGCAGTGTGTTGACTTCATCAGATGCTACTGTTTGTTGTTAGTGAGGAACATTATCACTTAAATCTCCATGTTCCTCCATGAGCTGTGTGAGAAACCAGGCTGTGAATTACATTAAACTGCCCTGATGTTCCTTGTCATCATGACAAGCAGGAAATATCTGAAATTAACTTTTAAGCTCACTGCCAAAGGCTACAAACTGAGAAATAACCTGCCAAGAAACCCACTTGTTATCAGCTCAAATGATTAATACACTTTTTTCAGAGAAGCGTGTCACTCTACCATCACTGATTAGAATCACCTTCTGATTCCGCACAGGTGTTTGCACACTCCTTTAATCTTCATCTTTTAGTTTGATCCAGATCTATTCAGTCAAACCACAGTGGGGATTAAGATGGCGATGACATCAATTAACCATCCAGTCCGCAATACGTAATTTTCTACTCAACATTTAGCTTTTAGATGTTTGTATTTACCAAAAATATAATTTCATTAATTGGAGGAATATTTTGATTCTCTGGAGAATTTGGATACAACAGCTGGATGGAACGTAGACAGTGTGACATTTGGAGACAAATAATGCTTTTCATTTATTATGATTTTAGTTTTTTTTTAGAACTTGTTTTTGCTAGGGTTATTTCAAATTAAATTTTTGTTTAATTAGTCCTGACTTTCATTCCTAACATGGGCGGCTTCAGCTTTTTCCCCCTAAAATGAGAACAGTGTTTGGTGAAACTAGTAATTATTTACCCCCGAAGAAAAGTGCAGCAAATTTACTTTTAGAGGTAAAAATTGTGGTTTATGTATGTTGTTAAGTATGTTGTTGTTTTTGTCACTCCCAAAGCATTTCCTTTTCAAAGGAGTCCTTTTCTTCCTTTTCATTTTGAGTCATGAGGACTTTTGACGAGTGGGAAAGCATGAAATAAAAATTGCCAGAGTCATTGGGGGACTTTTCATTCTGTAAAATCAAGCCCATGCTGACCTGCAGGACAAAATCTACAAAACACAGAGCAATTCACACTGATGAGCACCAGCCATAATAATATAAACAAAAACAGAATTGTATTAATTTTGTTTTGTTAAAATTGTTTCTGAGAAGGAAACTGTAACGTGTGTGTGTGTGTGTGTGTGTGTGTGTGTGTGTGTGTGTGTGTGTGTGTGTGTGTGTGTGTGTCAGAAGAAGCACATCCATCAGTTGTGAAAACCTCCTTTACTGTTTAGAGAATTATGTCAGCTCACAAATGTATAATTTACTGTAGAAGGGAAAGGGCATCATCAGATGTTGGAAACACAGTGGGAGGGAAGTATCCTCTTCTCACAAGGCCAGGAGTGGAATGTGTTTTAGATGAGCATGCCCAGAGTACCATAGAAAAAACAGGCTGTGTAAAACATAAAGCTAACTGTGCTAACAGCTTTGCTTTGTGTGACTAGATAATGGAAATTTCCTCAGAGCCAGTGTGTGTGTGTGTGTGTGTGTGTGTGTGTGTGTGTGTGTGAGGGTGGTGTTAATTATCTCCTTAACAAAGACATTTGAAATGTGATGTAAAACATGACTCTACACGTTCTCTCCATGGAGTTGATCACTTTATGAAACGTGCATTGCTATTATTCTGGACAGGTATAAAACATTCAGACCTCTCACGTTATCAGCGTTGACGTGACTGAAACCAAAAAAGTCTCTTTTTCCAAATCCTCTTATCCTTTTATAACTATTATTTCATATAATAAATAGGTCAATTGACCCACTGTGGAACGATAAAGGCTGATCGTACATTAATAGTTGGTATCATTGTGGTGAAAGGTGCAGTGTGTGTGTGTGTGTGTGTGTGTACCACAGAAATAGTGAGGGTTTTTTGGGTTGTGGTGTGTTTGATGTAAGAAACTGCAGCTGCTCCATTTAAATTATTGGTAAGTGTGTCTGGGAACTGACGCTGTGTCAGTGCTCCACAGATTAGATCCTTTTTTTTTTCCTATTTTGCGATCATCATCTATCGGCACATGGATTAGCTGTCTGTAGTCTGTCTTCTGGATTACAAGAAGGTTCAGCAGCTGTCCACCACCCAGCACACCACTGAGGCCTCACCACTCGGGCCTTTGGGATACGGCTTGGTGCCGATGCTCCTGAGATGGTGGTGGGGCTTTAATCCTCACTCTGTGAGAAATGAAGTTCTGCTGATCTCCCTTTTGCTCTTGCAACTTTGATCAAGCCCTAATGTGATTAGGCAGTGACCCTGACATTACTGGCCGAGGAACTTGTAAAAGAATGAGAAGGGAGGAGGGTGAAGATCCGACCAGTGAAAGAGGAAAAGAAAGGAATTATTCTGAAGGTCCTCTTGCTTGTCTAGTGGGTAATCAAAGTTTCATGTATTCGTTTTAACGCTGCAAAAAATTGCAATCCATAATGACCCAACATTCCTTTTTCAAACTTCGCCAAAAGGCACATGATTTGAATGCAAACCAGACCTTGACTTCTTACAAGGTGCAGCACTGAAAAGGAGCTTCTTTTGAAATCGACAGGATTGAGGCGCCGCTCAGTTGAGTCTTCATGGTCAATTACCATAAATCTCTCACTGCTCATGTAACACAGCAAAACGGTTGTGTATATATTCTTCCAGCAAATTCATGTGTTTAAGAAAATATTTTTAAGGAATGCAGTTCCGCACTAGACCTGCTGCGCCAGCACAGTCGATATGGACACAACAAACAAGCTGTGGCTGAAGAGCAAAGGATCCAATTACTTTTTCCATCAAACACTTCCACTCTTCTCTAAAACAAACTCTGCCTTTGACTCTTCTCCGTCGCTCTGATAACCTGATCTTTTTCATTGCTCTGATTGGTCAGTGCACTATCCAGGTGCATGCGGTGATATTGTGATAAGCAGCCAGTGGTTCCGCCCCTTTAGTTGAGAAACTCTAGTGCTCTTTGCCAAAGCCTACATCTTCCGAGATGTGAGTCTGGTTGTCCAGGCTAGGTCTCTGGATTAGTCATAAGGAAATTATTATATTGTGTTTTGTTAAGGCCCTGGCACATGCAGATGGATGTCACTACAAGTCAGTTACTCACCCTTTGAAGTAGAGCATCCTTTCAAACACGTTAAAACAGAACATACAGCCCATGTTGTCTGACTTATTACAAAAGAAACATGTACCACTTCTTTCTAGATCGGAAACAAACGTAATGTATTTCTATACATGATGACTTCATTATATCAAAGAATTCTGCCAGATCACTTATACCACTTATTCATATACTGTGAATTCCTTGCTTGCTTTGTGTATCCAAAAGACAAAGAAGAAAAAGAAAAAAATCAAAGAGGAGACAGAATGTGAACAATGTCCTGCACGATTGGCAGTGAGATGGAAAAGATGCTGCACCACAAGTGGTCTTTTGCCATTAGTCTACAATGCAGGAGCTGGTGCAGAATGGAAATAGGCTGATTTACAGAAAGGATGGCGCTTCAGGTGAGGAAAAATGTGTTGCACCTCTTACATTGTTGAGGGCATTGATTGCGTACTTTTGAATAACGGTGTAAAAAAAAAAAAAAAACATCTGTATTTACTGTGATGCATACAAGTAAAATGGAGATGGGACAGGAACAAAGCAACGTAACCACAGAGACATCACCATCGTGACAGTGACACAGCGCGACTCCATCTTGTTCCAGAGGCTCAGACAGTTTGATTTAAATTTTGCAGGAGTACACTCTAACTACTGTCGTAACATCGACACTGATGACTCATTTTTACAATCCACATCGTCCCCTGCAGCTGCAGTGCAGATCACATTTTCAAAGGCTGAAGAAGGTGTCAACTCCTTCCCCAAGAAATTATTTATATACTAGAACAAACACAAAATGTGTTTTGTAGGCAGCATCACATTTTTCTTCAACATAATTATATTTTTCTTTCTGTTCTTTACTATTTGTTGTCCAAATACCAATCTATTAAAAATAATATAATAAACAAGTATATACGTAGAATCTAGTGAGATAAATATTACTTTTGAAGTGAACATTTGCTTTTTGTCAGGCTTATTTGTTGTGTGTTAAATCAGATTAGATGTACTCACACATACATGTACAGTGTGTGTGTATATATATATATGTGTGTGTGTGTGTGTGTATATATATATATATACACACCTCCTTGGATCCTTGGATGTATATCATCACATATATTGCTTTGTTTTGTTCTGTTTTTCTTTATCTTTTTACATGCTAATTTAGATTTGTGTTATATCTGTAAATATTACACATTTCTTATTTATCTCTTATCTTTTCCTGCTGTAATGCTGCAAATTTACCCCACTGTGGGACAAGGCGTATTTTATCTTATATACAATTATGATTTAAAAAACATGGGGGGTTTTTTGTTTTATTTTTCAACTGTAGAACCCACCAAGAGGGGTTTCATATATACACCTAACAGCTTCATGAGAAACTCTGACACATATGTCCATATGATAAATATATCCATATGATATAAATCAGTCTATAATCCAATGGTTTATGTCAATAATTTCAGCATCACAGTTCTGACCTGTGCAATGAAACACTGCATGTTCCACAGTGTCCAGAATAGAAAACATAGGAGTGGCTTCCCACACAGAGTGGACTCAAATATCCCACCTTTTTCTCTGTTGGGTTTTTGTTACTCACATTCTCCAGCCACACACACACACACACACAGAAGCTTCAGAGTAGATCTAAAGCAGTGATGTACCCAGAGAGAAGTCAATCACAGCCTCTCAGCAATGAGCAGCTCGGGTTGATCCATGTCGTTGAAAACAGAAAACTGTCCATCCTGTCTGGGAGTGGCACACACAGTCGAAAACACAGAGTTGATGTCTTTGCAAATGAAAACTGAAAGAAAACTGAGTTTGTGACACTTATCCACCCCACAACCCCATCACCACTATCACAAAAAGTTCCTGTTGACCTCATCACAATCAACTTAGCAATTCAGAGTGTGGCCCTGGGGTGCCTGAGTGTTTATGTGGGTGCCTTGTGTGATGAAGCCTCACATTTGTTTCCTGTCACTAACTTGTCACTCACTTGGCCATTAGCCTCAAGGGCGAAGCTGATTTGAACCTCAAATAGAAGGAAAGACCAAAGAAGGAAGGATGGAGGGAAGTGAGGGAAAAGGAGAGATGTCTGCCAATCTCACATCCTGCCTGTCCATCCACACACACAACTCTTTCTAAACAAAGTGGACATTATGCCATCAAAGCTTTCAGGGAGAACTGTCCTTCACAAAGCTGAGCTGGCACACTCGTTCATAGACTGCATAGTGAGGACGAGGCTGCTTTTCTTCATTGCTATATGAGATCCATATTCTTAATTAGCACCTACATTCCAGATGATATTTTCCAGTGCATTAATCGTTCCTGAGGTATCATCTAACCTGTGCAACAGTCATTCTCATCTGTAAAACTCCACCTTTGCCTGTATGAAGTGAAGAAACTTCCCTTTACATCCACTTCGAGCACAGAGATGTACTGTAGATACCACATATAGCATAATGTAGGCAAAGCACATTTTATGCAAATGAGCTTTAATGCTATAAATCATGCTGTTCTAGGTATCAGCAGCAGGTGTTAAATGAGATTCAGTGTTAGAATACGCGGTTGATAAATGCAGGTTGATAAATGCCTTGTGTTATTCATCTTTAATTTATATTCACTAACCACAGATACCGTATGGCTTCAGTCTTAGAGTGTCTGCTAAATACATGAAGGCCATTAACTAAGAGAGACTGGGCCAGTGGTACCAGTAAACTGCAAATGTTTTACTGGTATTGCACTTGAGAGATGTTTTCCTGCATTAAGAGACAAAGGACAGCAACATCAGAACAAGTTGAGCAGCATGCCCTGGAAAACAGTCTGGGGTTAGAGAACTTATTTTACATGTAGATAACTTCTCATCAACTATAAATATCTCTCAACAGCTACAGTGTTGTATTAGGTCTATTTCCCGAGTTTATTGTCATTATCTGTTTAAGTCATATATTAATATATCAAAATTGACCCACACAGTTGCGGAAGTAATGCATAAAGTGGATGTAAGATACTTGAATCCATGACGAACTATAATCAAAAACACGTTACTAAATATTTAACAAATGTACAACACTCTTCGTCTTCTCCTTGTTTTGTAAGATAGTCACAGCTAATCATTTAACATCTTGATACTGACAGAGCTGTTCAGGTTGGGTTTTCCTCTTTACCCTGATAGATAAATCACACATGCTGACCAATTAAAAAGACAATTAAAAACAAACAATAACGTTATGCTGCTGTATAATGTCCATTTGAAATGAATGATATGTGTGCCTTGTAATAAAACAGATTTGTACTTGTTTAAACAACAATCAACATCGTGCAACCACATTGTTTACATGGCAGGTAGAATGGCAGCCCATTGTCAGCAGAGCTCAGCACAGTGCTAATGAATTCAATGGTGACCATATCCGCTAAGGATTTCTATGTAGTGTTTGTCCACTGCTGACCCTAATTATTTAAATTTACCATTAATCCTCAGTATTCAGGGAATTGTGAAACAGAATTAGGGTCAATCAGAGGTTAATGATGGTGAGAATTATCTGGTAGGTTCCAGTATAGACTTTTGTAAAAAAAGAAAAGCATCATTTAATGAGCCAGTGCTGTAATTGCAGCTTGTGGGTCTGCTCACCTTACAGATGGCCTGCGTTGTTGGCTGGAAGTCATTTTGTTGGTTGAAATATGAGTTGCATATTCATTCTGTCTACCAAGTGGGTTTTTTTTAGGACATTTTAGTTAATATTTTGTTGGTATTTGTCAAATGTTATGAACACGACAAGAAGCCCAGAGAAATTCAATAGAACAGATCCCAGAGCACCAAATGTGAAGGTTTGACTGGTGTCAAAAGATTATGAACATCTGATTTCCTGTCTGGCTGCTTGGCCAATCAATAAGAACCTGGGTGGGCAGTTATATGTTTGGCATGAAAGCTTTCATTCATTCACACAAACAGCACCAAGAGCTACAGGAAACAATGAACAAGCACCTGCTGATTATTCAACATGATTTCAGTTTTAAAATATGTGTTGAGTTTTTTGTTTTTTGTTTTTTTCAGTCAACACAATGCAATAAGAGCTGAGTGAGTGGTCTATGTGCCGTATATTTTTATTTTATACAAGACAACTGATGATAGTCAGAGTGGAGAGTATCTTTGCATAAAGCTTCCCATATTATTTATGTTATTTATGTGATTATGTTACTATTTTGGTTATGTTTTTATACCATAAATGGAAAATGTTCTGTGTATTTTGTTTCATTGTCACTTCAGCCAATCAATCATGTTCTTAATATGAACACATCCTGGGTTTACTTACATCCACACCCCACAGTCCAGCCAGCCAGTAATGTTACTCCCAAAGCCCACACTTGACAGGTCCAGCCCCAGCACGTCCCTTTAACTAGGTGCTGAATTCAATATGGCGGACACTGAGTAACTGAGTATTGAGTAGGAGCATGTCAACGTTCCATTGCGCTGCCTTGACTTTGGCATTATCCCAGTTATCCCAGTTCATTTAACCTTTTAACACCAATGGTATGACAGCCAAATGATAAGAATTTGTAAAGAAATCTTTAAAATAAACATCTTTATTACTGTTAGGGATGCAGAGACAGTGGGTCTGTACCACAAAGTTCGATCAACAAGTCCTGGATAACTCAGTTAATCCAAGTTACCAAGACTGTGGCGATCAGGATCCCCACAAAGCAGGATATCAACTCAGTAACTCAACCCAGGTTTGTCTCATCAAGACCCCTGAACGTGCACGTATAAGAGGTGTGTTCTGAGGCAGCAGACCAATCACAATCACATGAACACATGAACAGGAAACAGAGCGCCTCTCGCCAGCTGCAGAGGTTAATGCTGGAAAAGTAGGAGGAGAAGTCAGTGATTGTAGAAAAGACAAACACCGTGGAAGCTGACAGAAGACGACAAAGCAGCTGACAACACATCTGTGTAAATGTGTACGTTGTTCATTAATGCCTCAATGAACCTACAACATCCGTGAATCCTACAAAATCACAATACATTTATTTTTTTCCCAGATAAAAGAACAAACATAAAACTTAAGTGTTGAAATTCAATTCAATCATATCAATATCAGTGCTGTCATTTTAACGCATTAATTCAATTAACTAATTATGCCGCAATTCAACGCGTTAAAAAATGTAACGCAATTAATTATGAGTATCAACGGTGGCGAGCCAATGCTTGCTACGTCACCTGCGCCGGCAAATTAACAAGGCAGTGGTCAACAATAACAGACATGGACAAGAGTCAGGAGGATGAGGCAAGAGCGTCTTCAGATGGGCCACTCCGTTGCAAGTGTGGCTACTGGGAGCTCCCTCCGCCAACCCAAATTGAATTTGGGAAACGAATGAGCAAATCCACAACAGAAAAATTGACAAATACAATCGCAAAGTGGGTTGCTGCAGGCCAATTTCTATCGTCGATAGAGGTAGCAGCGTCAGACCCAACTTTTGTTTTACATTTTTGAATAATGCACCTGGCCTAACTGGTTTGCCCTTCTGGTTTGTATTTATATTCTGTCGCATACAGAGGATCCCCCTTTATGTCACAGACATGGTATGATGCAGCCCACAGTGTGTAAACTTACATCCATGTCCACCATGTCCACAGGATCCAAAACCCTGTGATCCATCATGTTGTATGACTATCAGACATTGCTACTGTTACCAGAGTAACAAATTGTTAAGGAGGTGCAATGCAAGACATCGGAGACACATGAGCAATTACACATCAACAAGGTCCATTGATTGTAAGAGGAATTTACATTTCTGAAATTCCACTAATTTACCAAACTCATCTCCATGTGGTGAATTATTTTGGTGAGAATTTTGACCCACCACAGAACAGTGTGGCACCCACATGCAATTTGTTTACAACTACAGACAAAGATTAAAATGTCGCCCTGTAAATACCAATGAATCATCATTCTTTACATTGATTTGCAGCAAGATGCAGATGCACGTGTGAATGCTCCAGAATTATTTTCCATCTATCCGGCTGTTCGTGTTTGGAAATTGTCCAGCATGTCAGCTCACAACACATTGTACTCATCACACTCTGAAAGGGTAAAGAAGGTCTCACCTGTTTGTGACCGTAACAAGAGGACCAGACAGACTGACAAAAAAGGGCTTAATTATTAATGTTTCACGGCTCAACAGGCATACATGTAGATGGAGATGCCCCACAGTTCTCATCTGATCCAACATGACGGCGCTCGGGGCCCGTGACTTGGCATAAGCAGCATCTAAAGAGGAGTGCATGGGGCCCAGGGGTGCACTTGATTTGGTCATCAACATAATGAGGTAATTTTAAACAGATTGTCGCGTAGAAAGATAATAGGCTCATCATCAGTGTGCTGACCTTTACTTACTAAGCATAAAACTGTCATCCTGTCATGCTTTCAGTACAGATGTGACCGTCATTATCTTTGATCTGGTTTCCCTTTTTGGGGAATAATGTGGGTTGATTAATTTGATGCAGTTAATAAAACTGAAATGTAAAAAAATGAATCCAGTTTGAAATGTTGATTTTAATCAAATTACTGGTCATTGAACAGAACTACTACATATGTCATGAATAATCTAATAAGCTGAGAAACTGAAGCAAGCGATTTTCAGTTATTGGTGAGGAATGTATCATATTATTATTATTATTTAGTAGTACTAATACAAGTAGTAATCGTCAAACACTACAACTACACATGGTAAACACATCAAAGTGATGTGTAATTTATCTTTTAAAATGCATTTTAAAAGATAAATTACAGCAGAACAGATCCTTAACTTTAAAGATGACATTAGAAAAACTTAGAAATTTTTATACAGAGGCAAAAATATTTGATTTGCACTGACTACATCTAAAAGACATACTGTTTTACTTGAGAGCCTGAAGTTGAGACTGTGCTCTGATGGATGTGAGAGATGCTCGGTGAAAAGTTGCAGAGCGTTTCAGGGAGATTGTATGCACAGTCGAGTCTCAGCAGGGTTTTGACTGATCTGGTGGAGTTATGGGTTCTCATTCTGAGGGCCTGTGCGAGTTTTACAGATTGTCTGTTCATTTAATCAGCACTGCGTTTGCCTCACTGGAGAGCATACACACTGAACCTCATCTTTAATGAGAACAATGTTCTGGTAAATGGCCGAATGTAAACAGCAGACTTAACAAGTCAGTTTATATAATCAGTGTCGGCTATTAAGATAATAAAATGGCTCATGTCAGTCAGTACTGGACCTGTCTGACTTGTTATGTTCTGATGCTGAACAAATAGGACATACAGAAGTGGTTTTATTAATAACACCCTTGGATCCCAGGATGAATAGCTGACTCATCCCTGTAGCTAATGTGGCGTCTGATAAACTGAAATGACTTTTGACCTTTAGTTGTTAAGTTTTGCAAATTTTTGGGTTTTTTTTTTAAGTTCAGAATATTAGGCATTACCATGCATCACCAAACAGAATACTGACAATGCATTGAGACAAAATACAGTATATGTGTAACAAATCTCCACATCAGCTCAGAGTAAAACAGTCGTTAACAGTCCAAAAAGACTTTATGGCCATTTCAGTTGGACGAGTTACTGCACCTGTCTATCTATCAACATCCAATGTTTCTTTAGTCTGCTTGTGTGGTAAAGTGATGAAAAAGTAATCTTTGATGACCTACTGTGACGGACCAATCGAGGTTCTGTGTTTGAACAGGAGCGATGGCTGGAAAGCCGGCAGTGAACCAGTCGGGGTTTCACCAGGCCATTCGTTGCACCGAACTCTCAAATTCCGTGAAGTCAAAGGTCAGAAAAGACATCAAGAACGATCCTGGAGGTTGCTGAAAAAGCCTCACAAAGACTCTGGATTGCAGAGGGGAATCCGTGGAGTAGTGTACCACTTGGACATGGGCCATATCGCTCCCAGCAGGGTCGGCCAGAGGAGGGTGTGTGATGATCAAAGACCTGAATCATCTGAAGACCCCAGGTTCATCACTGAAGATGTGTCTGAGTCAGTGTTGCCAACTCCCCAGCATCGGAAGTCACTATTGGCCCGCCCAGAAGTAGCTAAAAGTCGCTAGACGAGCGAGCGGTCCAATCCAAACGTAAGAGCGGGGGGGGTTCGAAGCGACAATCCACGCGCTGTTCTCAACTCCTCAACTCCGCCCCCGCCCCTCACTGCCTGTGTGTGTGTCCCTTCCACTGCCCCTCTCTGTCTATTACCTGAACGGGGAAAGAGAGAAAACAGCGCAATTATTTTTCGCCCTGATCACCAAAAAAAGTCGAGATTTGTCGCTAGTCGCTTTTGTCTAATTTTCTCGGTAGGGGGGTCCAGAAAGTAGCTAAAAATAGCGACAAAGTCGCAAAGTTGGCAACACTGGTCTGAGTAGCACCAGACGCTGTATGCGATAACAAAATGTTACAAAGATTTGAGACTGAATATACATTAATAACAAAGTATATTCAGTTTCAATTTATTGTCACAAAGGTCAAGGTTCTGTTATGTTTAGTCATGATTTCCATTTTTATTTTGGTACTTCCTGTCCTTTGTGGTTACCTTCATTTCTGTTAACTTGCCCTTCCTTCTCCCTCCTCCCTGATTTACATAATTTGTAAATCATTGTAAATCATCATCATCAGCCTGTTGAGTTTCCCCTTCCTTCACCAGTTCATTGTTTGGACTTGGGACTTTTTCATTAACTTTTTGAATTTTGCACATTTGGTTTTCGAGTCTTTTATCACCTCCTTGAGAGTGTCGCCTTTTGTTAGTTTTTTAATCCTTGCAACTTCTTTGAAAAGCTGCAACGAAATCCAGCATTTTCGTCTGCAACGTTGTGGAGGGACGGTTACTGGCAACAGACACTGCTGAGGAGTGTGTCCATCAGGCCCAAATCTCTGACTGCTGCTGAACCTATTGAATATATATTTACAAACTGTATATATTCTCAACCTTTAAAACTCTTCTTTAAACATCACACTTACATTTGGTAGGTAAAAATGAATTAACTCCTTTTTATTAATAATACCGACAAAAATATCTCTACTTTCAATGTTTCTCAGTGTAACTGTGATGTCGATCACATTTTGTGGAGAAAAGAACTAAAGATAAAAAACTGTTGGAATGTGAATGTGAACAAGGCCTTTTCACTTGATATGAAGCACACACCTGTGAATGACACATTGGTGTGTGACACGCGTGTGTCTTGAATTATTGTGTTATGACTACTCGCTCCATTATTGAA
>CAAKHB010001971.1:66878-91541 GCA_901007665.1 Aeoliscus strigatus | reverse complement strand
CAAAAGTATAATCTCCTGAATCCTGCAATATCACAGCCGCTTTCCTCGGCCAAAATATAAGAAGGATAGTAACAGATATTTTCCAGTGTGTGAACGGACCTCTAAGGGTTAAAGTCAATGGTGCTGTAGGGGAAATGCACCATGTACAGAATCACAACAGAACAAAGAACTATTAGTGGACTGAATTGGATTTTAAATAATCAATCATGTCCATTATGTGGACAGACAATTACCACCCTGGAAAAAAGATCATTAGCTGTGAGGAAAAAAAGCAAGATCTGTTTTTAACATGTAAAATAATTCATCTGACCTTTTCACAGACCGGCTTTAAAAACCTGCTCTGCTGACTGGCTGTAATTAACATTAGCCTCTAGCAGCTGACTGATGTCCTCCGGGACGGTCTGGTCGGTCTTATAGTCCTGTAAAACACAGAAAAAGGCCAACAGTTCATCTGTTTGACCTCTTCCCCTCGATTCAACACCCACTCATCCTCTATGCAGATTTTTTAAAAAATTCCAGTATACAAATTAATCTGTCGGCACTTTTGAAGGCTGTGAGTGTGCGCTCAGTGACATCTACAGTGTCACGTCCTAATGCCTCTAAGTCATGCTTGTGGTAGATATGGTGGGTGACGAACAGCATTACAGTCTTTCATTGGCGAAGTATCCACAGCTATCCACAGTGTTTCATATGAGTAGTGTTGGTGGCAGCTTCTTTTACGTGAAATACGTAAAACACGTGAAATAAGTAAATTATTTTCTAAAAGTTGTATTCCTTGTTGTCAAGGTGAGGGGAGTCTCATGTACACAAACAAAATGTGTGAGTCCACGAGTCCAAACACCTTGCTAAGCTTTGTAAGATGAGACACAGAAAACAGAAAACCCCTCACTTGCTGAAATATAATCAGACTGATAAAACTGATAAAAACAACTCCCTATGTCCTCTGGGATCTTGAGAAGTGCTCTCTACGCACCTGCCATTTTTCACAGAAAAAAATCAATCAGCTGTACATCGGTGGCTCATTTTCATCATCACTTCATTGACTTTCTCCCCAGCTAAATTTTCTTTACAACTGCTGAGTGATACAGCTGAGGGCTAAGAAGATCACAGGGTTTTAATCAGCTTTTGTGTGCATGCACTACTTTAACCTTATTAGCTGACATTTACTACCACTGAAGGCGCTCGCTTGCTGCTGTCAAAAGCTCCTCATGCTTCTGCTAGATGAAGCACATATACTCCATGACTGGATTTGGTAAGTGTGAGCCACACGGACACCAGGTGATGTACATGCCCCCTGCTAATAATTTGTGTTGCTGATATTTATGCACAGAGCAGAATGAAGGAAATTAAGTTTTGTTCCCCTGAACCTGATGTGTGTTGACAGATTCAGTACCAGACTGGCAGATTATTTAGTTACAACTGAAGTTAATGTGAAGTAATTTGTAAAACATAAAAATATGTAAGATAATCTTTCATTTCATTAAAGAAAAAACGGTGGATGGTACTGTTTACCATGTATGTCACCACTATTGCTGCACTGATGTTGAAGACTTTAATGTAGTAAGTAAAGTAGTTCAAAATCTTTTTTGAGTTAGTTAATAGTTCAGTTCATAATCATTTTAATTATTCCACCAATTATATTTTTGAATAATTCAAACTATTCATTTTAATTATGATAAAGGTGATTACACAACGCTGGAGCCATCTACGGTATTGTACATACCGACCGACTGAATAAATTCTACAAGGGCCTGATGTGCTAAAGGTTTGCGTGTAAAAAAACAATCATGACATCACCCTCAATAAATGTGCAAGCTATTGTACTAATGTGGCACACTGATGAGATTTACGTCTTTCAACGAAGCACGACAGCATGCGTAGTCCATTTAGTATTTCCCATATGCAATGTGTGACATTTTTTGTGATCGCCCGCAAAATACAACACAGAAAACTGAACGTGCAATTTACAGCACTGTGCACACAATTTAGTACCCTTTATTTGGGATCTTAAATCAGGCCTATGTGTTGATAAATTGTATGTCATGACATGTCCTGTTTTAGTACTGCTGCAGCAGTCACTGTTAGTCACTGTTGCAGCAGCTGATCTTGGATCCACTTCATCCTTGTAGCCGCTGACGTCTTTCTCAGTTTTCACCACTGACCTTTTTTCCAATATATGTGATGCATGTGTGATGTATGTCTCTGGACCACCAAATCGCTTTGTGCTCTGGTTCCTTCCAAGGAGACCCAGCTCTCCAGCTTCCCCAACAGTGCTACAGGAAATAAAACCGTCTTTTATTTTCCAGATGGACCTTAGTTTTTAGTCCACATCAATTTCTCCTCAGAATGCAGGTGTGTGGAAAAGCGTAAAAGAAGACAAGTGATGAAAGAATGTGATGGATTGTTAAAATCTGCATATTAATGCTCAGCGAAGAAAGACACTGAAGGTACAGGAGGTTGTCAAACAATTGGAAAGTCAGCCAATGTGGCTGAGACCTCCCCCACATGACATGAACTGCTCTGATGGAAATCAGTGACACCAAAGTTATCAAGGGAAAGGGAATAAATTGATCTAAAGAGTAATCTAGGTTGAACTCAACGTTTCAAGGTCTTTAGTGTCAATTCAACATGTACCAGACAGAGGAATCCGGAGGATGTTCCTTCATTGACAAGAATGATCAAAACATTTCTAACACAACAATGCAGGTACAATACAACAATAAACAAAAGTATATCACAGATGAGACATCTACTGTTTACTACTAAAAAATAAGAATAAATAAAATGAAATAAAATATATGTATAATAAATATATGTGCAATGTGGTAGCAGACCTTTTCTGTTTATGTTATGTACAGCAAATAAAGATAAATAGATATATTGTGCAAAACAAACATTGTTCGCATCATGATGAATTGTGCAGAATGTCAAGCAGTATATTCTGTTCTGTAATAGTGCAAAGATCCAGCTAAATATGAAAGCTGGGGTTCAGTGTCCCTTTGTTTCAGGGTTCAGACTCCAGAGTGATTTGGGGGTGTCAGAAAGGAGGGGTGGTAGAGTGGGGAGATGGCAGGAGGCTGAACAGGGAGGGGAGTGTGGCACCAATGATCTTCCCAGCTGTGTGCACTGTTGTAGTCAGTACAGCTCCCGCCCCACACAGTGATCAGGATGCTCTCGTTGGTGCCCTGGTAGAGTGTGCACATGATGGGTGGAGGAGCTGTCACCTGCTGGACTTTCTTTGCCAGTGATGCAGTGTTGGTGGTCCAGGAGAGGTTCTCACCGATATGCATCCCCAGGAATTTGGTGCTCCTCACTCTCTCCACAGCAGCACCGTTAATGGTCAGTGTTAGGTGTGGCCTCTCTGGAAGTCGACAGCAATCTCATCGTTTTTGCTGATGTTCAGCAGGATGTTGTTGTCTCTGCACCACGTGGTTAGAAGGTCCATCTTCTCCCTGGAGTGGGTCTCGTCGTCCGTAGCAATGAGACCCACCAGAGTTGTTTCATCCGCAAACTTTACCTTGTGATTGGTGCTGTGATTTGTTGTGCAGTCGTGAGTCAGCAGGGTGAAGGCTAGGGGACCAAGCACACAGCCTTCAGGGGCCCCTGTGCTGAGTGAGATCCTCCTTGAGGTGCTGTTGCCAACTCGTACTGCTTGTGGCCTCTCACTGAGGTAGTCACTAGTCAGTTGCAAAGGGAGACGTTGAGTCCCACCTGGTCCAGTTTGCAGATGAGTTGTTGTGGGATTATGATTATTATTGAAAGCTGAACTAAATTGTATGAAGAGCGTTCTGACATCTAACATCTTTTGTGTCCAGGTGGGTGAGGGCTGGGTGGAGAGCAGAGCAGATTGCATCCTCTGTGGACAGTTTGGCTCTGTATACAAACTGGAAGGGGTCCTTAGTAGGGGGAGGATTTGATGTGTGACATGACTACACCGTCCAAAGCACCTCAGAATGGAGCAGGTGTCTTTGGCACAGGTATGATGGTGGTGGACTTGAAACTTGAAGGAACAACAGCCTGTCTCAGAGAGGTGTTGAAGAAGTCTGTAAAGACATCCTGAAGCTTCTTCAGCACATGTACCAGGGATGTTGTCTGAACCTGTAGCCTTGCACGTGTTGATTGAGGAGATTGTCCGCTTCACACAAGCACAGAGGCTGATCGTGGGTGGGGGTCTTATGTGGATGTGTGTTGTTTTGTGCAAAGAAGCTGTTGTGGTTGTTGAGCAGAGATGTTGCTGCCACAGAGCTGTGGTGCAGGCAGTCCATGATGGTCTGCTGTCTTTGAAATAGCATGTTATCTTTTGTGTATATCCCTCCTTTGCTTGCCTGCCGTGGGACAGTTCTTCACCGATGGCCGGATACAGTTCACCAAATTGCCATATTTCTGTCACTGTTGTTGGTGGTTAGAGGGATGTAAACAGCAACTAGCAAAAGTCTAAAATGTTAAATAATAACCTCTGTGACACTTACCAAAACCAAATAAAAGATGGAGGGTAGGAATACTAAGACAGACAGTGTAACTGTATTGCTTTTGCTGCCTGGAGCTTTTCATGTGAAATGTGCATCCACTGATGGCTCTTAATACTTTGCAGTCATTCTTAATTAGGAAACAAAGCTCTTAAAGCAGATGATGGGATGGGATCAGTCAAAAACACTTTATGACTTGACTGTTATATTAAAAGAAAACTCTGCTATTGCGAGTAAGATGCACAGGATGTGTCTGTGAAGGTTCTCAGTCATCCAGGTCATCGTATCTTGCTGGGTTAAATCGTAGGCAACTGGACTTCTGGTTTACTTGAAGATGTTCAAAGGTCCTTTGTGTGAAGGTAACGACCCGACTTAGTATTAGTAGCAGGACTCCCCACTAGTCTGTTCAGAACTGAAAAAGATTCTCGGATGAGTGGAGAAACGTCTTCAAGTAAACCAGAAGTCCAGTTGCCTACGATTTAACCCAGCAGAGTGCACAGGATGCAAACAACCTTTACCGTAGGTGTTTACCAGCCACCAGGCTGAAATTAGGGAACTGAGAAAAGGTTTGGTTTGGTTTAACTCATTCATTTTTCTGTAATTAATTAATCACAGTGAACACATTGACTTTCAGGCTCTCATAAAAAAAAATTTACAATTTTTTACAAAGTTTTACAATAAATCCATTGCAGAGCAAAGACAGAACAACATGTGTGATATAAGAATGATCGTGGGTGCTAATCAACAATGGCAGATGCTATGTATAATCTTGACAAGGACAACGTCGTTCAAATGGAAGAAAAGAGCAAATTCAAGAAGAAGCTGAGCAACTGTGCAGTGAGAGCTGCTCATCTGTGAACAGAAAGCTGCTTTAGCAGTTCCAGCAAGTATTCGGGAGACTTTGACAGCGCAGAGATAAGTGGCCATTAAAATCCCATGATCACTTAATACACCTGTCATTAACCCATCAACTGGGCATTAACACAGGGCGGTTTACCACAAAGGAGGGAATGCAGTCTGCCGTCAATTAAAACTGAACAGATAGTCCTACTGCTGGTGCTGGATGTCAGTTTAACATCAGACAGAGTTTAGTTTTTGTTGCTCTGATATCACACTGGAAGAATGGCTTTGGAAGACATCATCATCCAAATTTCACATTAGAATTCCATTAGCATACAGGTGTACAGCTCAATATTATCAAACAGTTGTAGTTCTTTTTTCTACTTAAGTCACATTCGTTTTTATTAACTTACTTTGGCAGAATGTAATCATTTAACATTGGTGCAATTCATCAATATGGACAGTACCGCACTAGCTGTAGCATCATTTGAACAACGGACCAACTGTGGCAGATCAGGGCGAGTTATGGATAGCGCTTTCACCTTCATTTTTTAGGAGCGTTTCAGCAGTGGAGCATGAATGCCTGAAAAGTTCAGCGACACTACGAGGAAGCACTAAAATCATGACAAACTGTGTGTATAAGAAGAAAAGAAGAAAAAAGAAACAACAGCAAGCCGGACAGTTTTCCTGCTTGATTCTGCATGTGGTGTTTTACTTGGTCTGCTCTAAGGAAATTGGTACAGCTCAGTCACAGCCAAGTGCCGGAGTGGACCCGACGCTTCATGTTAGTTTTTTTTATTTTTTGTTTACTTTTTAGTTTGTGAATTAGTTTTTCAACTCATTCACATTCAACAAATAGTCTTTCTTTATCAATGTCTAACATCAATATCTAACAGGATCAGGCAAAATGATTCTCTCGTCATTTGTCAGTATGTGCATTTCCTCACTGGGTCTGTGTCAGCCGGTTCCCGTTAAAGGCTCAATGCTTTTGAAATTACATATTTTTTATGACTAGAATGCAACATAGCAACATTTCAATGTCACAATAATCAATGTATCATTCCATCCCTACAGTCATTCAAACTACATCATTGTCATTGTTTTCAGAACTGGATGACATTTTCCATTTTTACTCTGTAATTTGAATTATTCACATCCATCTCTAGAAATGTTGGCTAGTGAAACCATAACTGTGGTAAAAGTTTATCATGAACTTAATTGTGGTTAAAATTAACTTTTACGAAAAAGTTGCTATCAAAAGTTGATGTGCTCAGTTGACTTCTTATTCAGTCCAGAAAACATATTGACAGCGCAGAGATAAGGCACGTGAATTGTTATTGTGAAATTGTTTATGCATATGTGGATTCATTTTAATCAACAGTTTCAACAACTACTTTTTGAGAGTTCTTCCTTTATTTGCCAGAGGAAAATTTAAAAAACCTTCAGTTGACAGGCATTTTTCTTTCAAAATGTGTTCTCCTTTTGAATTAAACCTAAAACAGAAGATCAGGAATAGAGGAAATAAAAAACAAACAAGACAGACAATAGAGTGTGAGATGTTATCACTCAGGGAGGTTATATATAAATGGATTTCCTGATAATTGTTTTTGTAGCTCAAAGCTCGGAATGTGGATTAGTTTGTTGTTTTTTTTTTATCAGTATCATAGCTAAGGGTTCCCCCTTCTCTGTACCAATGTACTATTTGAAACACATACCATTTGTCCAGAGCAGCATTTGTTTTATCTATCTACATATATTTTCCGCCTGTCCATATTTACAGTAAATGGCCATCTACCTGCTACTCTGACTTCTGTGGAGTCACTTTCACATTTAGTAATGACCGATTTGCTGTAAATACACATGGACTAAAACAAGCTGTGATAAAACTAGTTTCCTGCGGCAGTTTTTGAGGCAAAGATTTAAGGAGGAAGTAAAGGTTTCTTCGCAAACTCAACCGCCTACATATAACCTGTCACTGCGTATTTGTAATCTGCCTGTCACAGATTTAAATACATCACAATGTGGGTTCATATTAGTTTAGCAGCTACATCCAATCAATGAATCAATCAGAAATACCAAAATATTAGGGATCTGTGAGAGTGGGAGACTTTTGGAAAAATAACATACAATAATTGATACATGAATAAAAAACAATGTGCATTTATCTCAAAAGAAACAACAGAGATGAACATGTTGTTGTATTCATTGCAATTCTTGGTTATATGAATAAAATAAGCCTTGAAATTGTTCAGATGGAACTGGTCATTCCAGCAATCGTACACGGTCAAATCTATACTTTCAAAATATTGTTAAAGAGTGTTTCATGTCCAATATACTCCAGGGACCCATTCCAGAAAGCAGGTTTAGTAAAAACCTTGAGTTTGCTCATTCATTCAAAAAATTAGGCAGAATATTGTTAATTCCAGTTTTACTGATCCATATGAAACCTTAAAGACGTTTGGTTTTGGTTCATTTCTGTGATTTTACGTGATAATAAACAGAGTTTTTGTCAGGTAAGCCGAGTGTACTCTGAGTTTTCACTAAACCTGCTGAACCAAGTCATTGCTTCAATAGAAAAAAAAAACCCTTAAATGTCTGTTTGAGCTGCAGGTGCAGAAAGTATTGCTGTATCTATCTGAAATTTTCCTCTGATGCCTGAATGAAATGATAAGAAACTTTAAAGTAAAAATTAAATGCTGCCTTCGACAGATGCAAAAATGCCTTCAAATTACATCGAGTAATTACATCGAGTAATTACATCGAGTACTGTTCCCATTTTGCTGTTGTTAACGATTCTTTTGTTACTCAGTACCTTGAAGAAAAACTTGGATCCAGGGCTAAATGGTGGGTGAAAGTTGAAGTGGAAGTCACAGTCAAAAGATCTGTAGCTTTATTTGCTCTTCTCATTGCTCCTGGAGTAGCTGTTTCTGCTGATAGTACCAGCTGACTACATCTTGCTTCTGTTCTCCTCAGCCTTGTCATCTACTGATCAGGGCCATGAGGTAACTTGCAGTGAGATAGGTCTTGTTTGCATCCATATTCTAGTTTTTCAACATGAATGAATGTAAAGTGTATGTCAGATTTTTCTTGTTCCTCTGCTGCTGTGGGTTGCTTTGTCTGCCAACAATCTCAGATTGCAGACAATTGAGGTGTGATTTTGTACTGGAGTGATGATAAAAAAAACAGACCAGTAAGCACTGATGTTGCTGAACAAAATCGGAAACATCTGGCCACGGGCCATGTGGGAGGCTCGGGGAAAGGCAGGCATTGCCTGGGGTAGCACCGGCATGTCATGTAGCTGTAGCTAAGTTGTCTTTCCTCTCCGCCTTTACCCCAGCCTCCCACCACCCGTTGCTGAGTGATGTCAGACAGGGAGGGGGACGCTGCCATAGAGTGCAGCGGCAGCAGGCCACAGAGATAAGGGTCCCCCTATACCTTCACAGATTAAACAGCTGGATTAACCTCTCTGCTCCACCACTGCCACCAGTGTCACCCCCTTATCTATTCCAAGCCCCCCCACACTCTTTTTTTTCCTTTCTCCACCAAACATTTGTGCAGTTGTCATGTTGTGGGAAATTGCTTTTTAACCCTGTGTGACTTGCCTCTGTCAAATCAAAATTGAAAAGGCACTAGGAAGACATTTAAAAAAGAAAATGGAGAAACTTGAAACAATCTGAATGTGTCACTGTCTGTTGAATTATTTGCTATATATATCTGTGCTGATGATTTAGTTACAACAAGAATTGCCACAATATTGAGATGATTTGTGCATCCCTCCAATACAGGACAAATTGATATGTACCTAGAAACAATGTCTACAATAAGATTCAGGAATGATATATTTTTAAATGTAGTGGTTAAGTCACCCCTTGATTAATCTGTGCAGTTCAATGAATTTATGTGTTCTTTGTTCAAAGACCCGCTAGGATATACTTATGTGACATTCCTTAATTCATTCCTTAATTCCTCTCTACATTTTCTCTCTACATATAAAAGCCCTGTGCCATCAGGTAACGTCTACAAATACTGATGTTAAATACATATCCCAGGAAAACAGAATATGAAGGTAATGTAACCCAGCCCCAACTCTCCCAAACAGGCCATTAGCATAGCAGCTTTCTGTGTTCAGTACCTTTGATAACAGAGGTAGTGACCAAGTGGGCTAAGACATTCCACTGATCCAGAAAATTGCTTGCGGAGTCAGCCTTGAAATTAGTTTAAATTGCTGAATCAAAAATGTTATCCTGGGTTCTGGCAAGGCCAGCGTAAAGCGTATGCCTCTAATCCCCAGTCTGATGTGAAAAGTTGTCAGGAATCGTGTCACCCACAGCTGAGATTGATGGAGGGGTGGGGATTCCCCATGACACAGGAAGACATGCAAGCATCCAAGGTTTGACTGGGATGGCACTTACTATAGGCTTTGGGAATTTCCATCGCCATCAACCATTGGCTTTGTGCTTTTCAATTCAGTTACACGCCAACTCTTTACTCTGTGACAATGCCTGCTCTCAAGCCCTCTAAGATGTGAGTTGAGTCATAAAGGCTAGGCTTTGATGCACAGTTCGAGGATAGGGGGGATAATTTACCATCAGTCAGGTGCCTCATTTATCCTCTTTGGGTAATCTCAGAAATAGAACAAACATTCGCATGAGTTGTAGAGTGATGGAAGAGGGAGCAGGCAGGAATATCAACTCTAAACACCTCCAAGAGGATCCCTGAAGCACATATAGTAGTTGATTGAAGTCTAAATATATGATGTAATAAGACAAATCAGTGGTCTGTTGAAAAGCTGTGTGTATTTTGCCAACAAGACAAAAAAGATCTACTTGACGCAAACCTCAGTGTGTCAAAATATCTGAGAGGGTCTGGACAAATTTCAGACGGGAGGAAGTGTTTGTGACACTTTCAGGAGTATGAGTGCAGTGTGTAGTAATTAACTGCCAAATGACATGACCACTATCACTATATTCACCTGACTCCAAGAATCCTTTTTCATTTGTTTCTTGGGCAAACATGATTCCGTGATTCATATTTGTAACATTACGTGTGCAACAACGCAGCAGTTTTCCGTGTTTCTATAAAACAAATGGAAATCACACACACACACACACACACACTCTTCGTCTCAGCCTGTCCAAGCCTGTTCATCAACATTTCCTTTTCAGTCTGAAACACATTCTCTCTTCCGTCCTACAAGTCTCAAACTCTCTGGCAACATCAATAATCAACTGGTCCAAAAAAAAGCAGATTATTTTATGAAGCAGAATGAGCAGAGTTTTGTGGGTTTGGAAGAATGAGACAAATGGGGACAAATGCAACCACATCAACTTTTAACACTGTCAAAAAACAGTGAACGGTTTTTAAAAGCTTTTTTGTGACTTCTAAGTCACATTTTATTACTAGTAACTAGTCACTCTGTGTAAACACACGAGTAAAGGGCATTCGGCCATTCACTCCTTTTATTCATTTAGCATTTGTTGCAAAGCATTTCCACTGCCATGTTGATAGCACCAGGAGACCAACTGAAAATGAAAATGAAAACTGGAATAAATAGTGAAAATGACCAACTGTCAGGACATCTACAACACTGGGCATTCACACAGGCCCAACGATACAGAAAGGACAGAAACAAAGAATGTGGCAAGGGAAGGTAGCAGAGTGCCAGCAACACACAGGATGCAGGGAAATGTTGTATCTCCAATGTGAGTTCATTGGATGATGGGAGAAAACGGAGGTTGTGTAAAGTTGGTGATGTCATAGAGACGTGCAGTCGTCCTCTGTGGGTCCCCTGGGGTTCTATTGCTGCAGGAAGTCAGGAGGTGTGTCACAAAGTGGAGTAAAGAGTGACAAGACTGAGAAGGTCTGTAAAATAGAGAGGGAGGACCCAACTCTGGACAGATGTTTTGATGAACATATTATCTGACATTGACAAGAACTATCCGAGTTATACACTAACTGATTGATCGTTGCCATGTTGTTCTTCTGTACCACACTACTTAGGTCAAAGAATACATAGAATCGAAGTGATGTTATTGTCACTGTAAAAGAGATACAGAATAAAAAGAAACACACTTTTCCATTTATACAGTCGGTCATAGTTCTTCGTTATGTTCATGTAATAACTATGTCACACTTGACCCTGAAGGGTCACAATGACATGACTATTCAATCCCACCCTGAGATGATTAAGATAGGAGCGAATGGTGCTCCAGTCTTAGTTTCTATAGCAACTGCCAATGGAACAGGGCAGCTTACCTGAGGACAGCCAATGGACCATTGTGTTATAAAATCATGTAAGTGACCTGTGTTATGACCCTTGCAACATTTTACTGCGTAAAGACCTCAACAATAGACAAAGTTGTCCAGTAACCGCCCAGGTGTGGTGAAACTGTTCACTAACGAAGGGGTCTGCCACTGTCAAACAACAGCTGTAGTTTAAACCATTCCAGAGAAGTAACAGATTGTAGCCACAGCTACAGTCTCTCCCGTTCTTAATTTTCAAACTCAACAGAAATCTGTTTAATGACAACCTTTGCACCAAAGCTTTATCATACTCCAAGATAAAGTTTTTACTTTTTATTTGAAAACTTGCATTAGTCTTAGTCTAAAATCTGTATTTTCTGAGTTGATCTTTTCCTTGTGTGGAAAAAAGTTCAACTCTAAGTGTGGGTGAAGCTTTAAGTATCGTAGATAATCCTTCTTGCCTCTGACAGGAATAAGAAACTTGCCCTTAAGACCGCTCAACGAATTTTTAAGTTAGTGTGTGAAAATCCAGCGGAATCCAGTGGATACACCAGGATTAGTGTATCTATTGATTTGTGTCATCGTGAGCAGCACACGGTATATTGGAAGCACATTAAAATGTGAAGAACGAGCTGGAGCACTTCAAACAGCTGCTTAGCAGATTACTGATTTGCTGAGTCTGTTTCTTTCCATCAGGTATGTAGCAATTTATTTTCACTGAGAATCAAAGCAGAGCCCATGTATGACTGACGCTGTCGTGCTGATACTTAACTCGCCTTAAGCCATCATTTCATAGTTTACCTTCAAGTTCCTCGATGTTTTACGTATGCTCTCATTGGATTTTTAAGTAACCAGCCTCACAGAGGGGCACGGGCTCACGACCTAACCCAGCAGTGCATTTTATATTAATGCCTTGGAAGCAATAAAACAACCTCTACTCGGTTCTCTGCTAGTTGGAGGAAGACGACCTTGAAAGTTGCCTATAAATAAAATGTATATTATTACTATTATTCAAGATGAGTGATTCCTGAACTCATTGGCCACAGAAGGCTCCTGTATTCCTGACAACAATTTCACATTTCCCTAGTTTGGTCATTCCGTAACTGAGTAGCAGCCTCTGGGTACATCAATCTTCAAGGTTGACTCAGAGCAGCCTGAAGCCACTTTCATTCCATGTACCAATCCCACACATGCTCCCTCAAAGTCCTGGATTGTCATCCAAGGTATACAGATTCTTGTATTTCAGCACCAGCGCACATCCATCTATAACTGGTGCAGGTTTGAGGGGAAGTGTGATATGTGTCTGCTGACAGCCTGGTGCCTACAAAAGACAAAAAGAAGAGTGATTGATGAGCCTACACTATCTTCAATGCCTCGTCAGGTTGTAAACCTGAGTGCCATTTGTGATATTAGGAATGTTGAAACAAGCTCAGTAAATTATTGTGCTGTGCCCAACTGCAAGTAGCCACACAGTGACTTTGTGAAAAATTTAAATGGATTCACATAAGAGAAGTCCTCAAGGAAGTGAGTGGGCAGGCAGGTGGAAACAGTATGAACAAGGCTGATTCCAAATTCTAGGAGACAAACAGAAGCAGGGGGAGTGAGTGCGTCTTGCTGCTGATGAGTAGCAGAAACTACTATTTCCAAGAGCCAAAACACGTTTCCATGGTAGGATAGCAGACAAACTGGCGAAACTGGACAGCACAGCTGGAGCTATTGAGCCAGTATTTAGGCTGCAGTGTGGTGATGAATGGATTGAAGAAAGGTGTTCTGGACTGTAGGGGATGGAGACAGTTACAAGACAGAAAACACAGATTAACACACATGGGCGGAAAACACAGGACAAAAAACTGAGAATACTGCCAGATCTTAACAGTTTTAAAACAACCTCGATGTAACGTCTGTCCTCTCTTACGGCGTTTACCTTCAGTTGGCTACAGTCTCTGAAAACCTGATTCTCATAAGCGCTCTCCTCTATGTCTCCTACGCTGACAAAATTCTTTTTTTTCCCCAGGAATCCAATCTTATTTAGAAATGATGGCAAACGTCATAGCATAAACATTTCAATGACATTCCCATGTCATCCTTGCCGTTCCAATTCCAATTCCATGCTTCTTGTCTGTTGCTCTTGTGATGCCTGATCCTTCTAATCCCCATATTTGTGACATTGAAATTGAAATTGCACCCAGTCCAGATGCAACACATCCCCACATCCAGCTTCTCACTGCCTGCCCCTGTCTGTCATCATCCCCTGTGTAAATCACATTCACCTGCAGCAACACGTGACGGTGTCCAGGAAGTCAGCAGCAGCAAATCATATACAGTTAGATCACCTGGCTCACTGATGCTGAATGTTGGCTGTTCCCAAATAGGTCCTTCTCCTCAGTACTTTGACCTTTGCCTGCCTCCTTCACAGAAAGAAGCAGGTTATAGGTTTGAGCAGGTGTATGAAACCTAAAGTTTTATTCTTGTTGCTGATCAGTGTTTTTGAGCTCAATTGGAAAATGTGCAGGACATCACATCAGTCTTGATTTGCATGAGGTAATTCAAATATGCATTCTCTTTGGCCTCAGCTACTGCAAATATTTTATTGTGGCATCAGTCAGACGTTACCCTTTACAGACTGGGCAATAGAACTATAAACGAGTGTCAGTGGGGATTGCTCCACTGAACGAGCCAACCAAAGACCACCGTGGACAGGCTGGGGGAACAGGAGCAACTGGCACTTGTACGAAATCCATCAAGTGAGAAAGAAGGAATGCTACAAATAGAACAGATTCTAGGTTAACAGATCAGAAGCCTCACATTAATCAAATTAAACCAAACACGTCCAAATCCCTCTCTGTACACAACACCAAAAATATACTCAACCAGAAATGTATGTTTATTATATTAAAATAATGTACAAAAGGTTTGGTCCCTGAAACATGTAGTTCCTTGGGTTGGCTGAAAACATAAGCTATAAACATAAGCTTTATCAAGTAATGGTTTAAAAACACATTCTGATTAACACAAATAACACAGTGGTGAATAAAATGTTTGGTTTGGTTTAGTATTTGGTGTCTGTTGAAGAAAATTCTCAAGACCCAGTATTTGCTGTGGTGGTGGTGGTTTAATAGTAATCCGGAAAACGGTGAGCCTTCTGACACAGAGCAGGTCTGATACAGGAGACTGACCAGGAGCACAGGGCAGAGCGACAATTATACAGTGGGTTACAGAGTGTGGGTGTGTTCAGACAGGACGAATGAAACAAAAGACAGGAAAAGGTATTTGCATACAGTTGAGGTTCACAGACACTCTCAGTAGGGGGTAGAAAGCAAGTAGAGACGTGGAGGTAAGGTAGACATCTGGTCCCAGGTGAACAAAGGAGAAGCACCAGATGATAACACCTATGTGTCATCAGACGGTGCAGAGGAAGGGACAGGAGAATGTCTGGGTAAATTCCATGATCAAAAGGCTCTGATTAACATCAGGACACGACAAGGAATCAAGTGATCAGCATGTCTGTCTTACAATAGGAAGAAAGTAATTTTTCTTCCACATGTCTCAACCCCTTTATTCATTATTAATTACTGTAATGTGCAGATATTGCACCAAAATTATAAAAGCCTGTACAAAGTGCAATTCAAGATTTTTTTTCTACACCATTTGCTTATACCAAGAGGTGGCACTTGGTAAAAATAAATGAATAAATACATATACACATAACTTGTACAGTGGATTCAGTTGAAATATAGACTGAGCTTTGAATGTTATGGTTATGGTAAGATATTGCTGCTTGGCTCAGCAGCAGCACAGGGGAAGACAAATAGGTAGCGCTATTCTTTGAAGCAAGTAGCCCATGAAGCTAGAATGAATATTTCATGGTAATGCTGGTCATAATTACTGATGACAAAAAAACATAATGTTTAGTTTCGTTCTGCAAAGGTACCTCATCGTTCTCTATTGTTAAATAGCTGCTGTGCAAGGACCTCTTGGGAAATTAAA
Source organism: Aeoliscus strigatus (assembly GCA_901007665.1). NCBI lineage: Eukaryota > Metazoa > Chordata > Actinopteri > Syngnathiformes > Centriscidae > Aeoliscus > Aeoliscus strigatus. The sequence continues at coordinate 76,005 of CAAKHB010001971.1, read as the reverse complement.
AACATATTGTGCCACAATTTCTATGTGACTAAGAGCGTCCCTGGGGAGAGCAATTTCTAATAAAGGAGACTTCAAATTATAAAGAGGGGACCGGGCATTAATTAAACTGGGAATTTCAGTGGGGTCAACTTCTTTTATTTATCTGTTTATACCCATGGTTTAGTCATCTGAAAGGTTTGTTTGGTGTATTAAGGTCACAGCTCATGGGTAAAAGCAAGATGAGTCTGGTCTCAAGTATGATATGAAGATGATTTATGTGTTACAATAAACAAACTGTAAGGTGATAAAACTGTTTGTTTTTTTAGTTTTCCTTTGACTGCCTCAAAAGGGATACCTGTTTTTTTAACATTAAGGGCCCTAGGTAGAAGGTCTAAAGCACATGGCGCTCAGCACATCGTCCATGTGTCATTGCTGTTGAGAGGCAGCTGTCATTTTCACGCCATGCGCCCTCATCATCTAACTAACAAATTAACTTGCACCTGTCTGACAAATAAGCAGGGTGATGGTCTAAGTCAGGGGGTCCCAAACCGGTCCTTGAATACCCCCTATCCTGCGGGTTTTAGCCGTCACCCTGGTTCAGATCAGCTGTTCGTTGTGAGGCCTCTGCGGAAATTCACAGAGACTGATTCTGGTGAGTTGGAAACATCTGAAACCTGCAGGATGGACCGGTTAGGGAACCCCTGGTCTGAAATTATGGCGCACTGATAGTTAAAGACGCAGAAAGCAAATGCGCCAGTGAGCCTATTCCGGCATCATGACTCTAATAAGAATAACATAGACAACTAGGTCGCTCCCCAGAATTTGGCTGTTAATGAACATAGTAATATGCACGCATGTTCAGAAACACATATGAAAAGCTAATCAATAAAAATATGATGACAATGTGAAAGATTATGACTGTGACCATCATAATATTTATCAGAAACACGTCTCAATGGTCAGTCATGGACAGGTTCAGCAACTTGGTCAGTATCGTGACCCTGAAAAAAAATTGTTTTATGACAATATGAAAGTATGACGACAATAGTGTAGTCAGTCCAGTCATCGTGCTTTTCCACAAATCAGTCCCAGTAGACTTTGTCATAAACAAGTGAGAGAACAGAGACGGAGCAGGACAACGTCGCTAATTAACTGATTGACTGTGGATGGATTTAGTCGCTGAACAGGAGCCCACTGTTAACATCGGCATTCGTCTCCATTATTCAATGATAAATTTATGAAATGTCAAGATTTCACCAAAACACACCCGTGACTAATTCACAAACTGAAGGCATTCTGTGCCAAGTCCACGCACAGAATGTCTGCAGTCATCAGAGCGTCCATAGTCGAGCGCACTGCCACATAATAGTTTCCTGTGAAATTTACGCAAAACTCTACCCTTCCCGCAATCCTTGTGCGTTGTCTGTCTAAGGAGCTGCTCTGATCCTTAATTGCTCTGCTGACACCAGTAAAATTTGTGCTTTGCACGGACATCCTATGGACATCCTTTTTGACCTCTGCAGATCAGTATATCATGTGATTTTTTGGCATACATCATACTACATACTGAATTTGGTTCAAATCAGTACATACTGCTGGTAAATTATGCACTTTCCAAAGCACCCTCTGTGTCAGCCCTGGATGTCCCCTAGTCAGCACTGGGGTGGGGGACGTGGATCTTCCTAGTGGGACTTTGGTGAACAAGGAAAACATTTACACATTTAAACATGCATTTAAACATATTTTTGCTTCAACTGTTTCGTCAACCTAACGATATAATTATTATGAAGCTAAACAATCTTAAATTGTAAAGAAATGTATAAGAAAGTCTGATGATATCCCTGCTAATAACCTGTCACACAAACACAGAAAAAGTACAACTTTGCCTCTGAGACATGATTTGATAACTTGGAAATAATGAAGGAAAGTACCTTTACTTTAAGTGTGTGTTGTTACTGTAAGGTAACAGCACAGACCTGTACAGAACACACAAAAAGAAGGTGTAGACATTGTATTGGTATCAAAAAGTACCATGATATTAAAATATTTAAATGTTTTTGTGTTTCTGTGCAAAGTGCATATTACACAGCTGAGACGTTTTTATTTTAATTGATGTTGGTCAAGGGGAACTGTACATTTGTTTCTAAAATATTTGAGAAAAATAAAAGGGAGAAACTGATTAATTCAGGTTCTGTGCCTCTGGACGCGTTAAGTAAGTTAGCAGCTCCAGAGCAAAAAATGCCCTTAACTGGTCTCTTCCTTCCGCTCAGAGTGAGCTGCTCAGATCGGAAGTGAGTCCGATCAGAATGCGAAGATGACATCATCGTCCTCAGTTAGAGCTGCTCACCGTGGGCCCTCACCTACTTAACGAACTGCTTCATTATGTGACAGAACGCCAAGAGCATTTGACACAACCCGCAAGTGTGTCAAAGGGCAGACCATCCAAATTCGCGTTTTTTTAATCCATCTACCCTCCGAAATACTAGTGTACCTATTCACAGACTGGGTACTGTGCAGCCTATGAATTTGGACACAGCCACTGTCCAACCCTTATAGTCTCTCCACCATGGCACAAAAAAACCTGCTGTCTAACTAGCAAGTGACTGAGACACCCATGCACGGCACACCTGGCGCTTTGCAGTTTAGACCATCTGAACAGGGCCTAACATCATTTCTCAGATTAATCTTTAATCTAAGAGGGGCAGAACAATGAACAATACAAAAAAATTCCTTTTTTTTTTCTTTTTTTTCTTTATAATCAAGTTAGTCAGCTCTATTATTTTTCATTGTACCAAGGGCCCTTCACAGGTCCTGGGCCCCTGAGCTCATGCTCTGTTGCCCTAATCGTGAATCTGAACCTTCTTAAACTGTTGAACAAGGTCAGAAACAGAGCAGTTAGGAATCTATGTGACTGTGCTGCAAAGAATAACTGAAGGGGGGAAAATGAAGTGGCTTCATGTGCTTCAGCAAGGTTTAGACCATGGTTGCATGACTTTAATTACATTGTCTGTTTGGCAGAGCAATGGCACATCGATCTTTCCTGCTCAGCTGCATGTAACCTCAACCAAAACATGGTATGGAAAATGGAAAAGTTGACACGGGAACAGTGATGAGTTTGTTTTTTTTTTAGTATCATTAATGCAATTAAAATGTTGCATCAAGAGGGCATAATCAGGTGACAATTAATCCCAGATGGGACTTTTTGTCTCTAGTGTAACACAATAAATCACAAGTAAGGCCTTTCTCAATGTGCAGCTCCACAAACAGCCGGGTGAAGCCAAATCAGATTGATGGATGGTCACTCTCAGCGGCCCTTGTTGTTTCATACCTCGCTGTGTTTAAAAATGACCCTTCAAAATGGTACAGAGGGTGGAAACAAGTGTTCTGAGCCACACTGAAGGAAGACATGCTTGCGTGGGTAATCCTTTACTGTGGCTATTAGAGGGGCCTTTCGTAGCACCAGGACAACCTTTCAGACATCAATACTGGGTGTGTATCCCCCTTGGGTAGGTTCCGTTGATGGCTTTCCATTCCTGTATGAGGGCTCGCTGACAGTGACGGAAGCACCATGGGAACACAATAGCATTGATTTCTTCATCCCAATGCACACACTGATGCATCGACTGCGGTGCTGATCAGTGACATGCTGTTTGCGCTTTCTGGTGGAGCAGAGAGACAGTGAGCAGACATTGAGCAGACAATGCCACCGAGTCGAAAGGCAGTATGAATTTCATTTCACTGTAGAACTGAATATATGTCTCTGAAATGCTGCTGCAGTCCATGCAGAGGAGAAGTTACGACATTCACTTGTGGTCAGCTGCTCATGTTTGTAATGTCTTGAGACTTTCTGAAGGGTGAAGAACCGCAGAAGCACAAGCTTTATCTGTTCAGTCACTCATAACTCACTCATCTCAGTGGTGTCACCTCTCTCTAATAAGTGACTAACTAGGTTTTACAGATTTGTTGATTAGAAGTCAAGTGTTTTATTGCCTTAGTGAAATCCCTGAACACACTGAAGCTTATTCCCACCGACAGCTTTTAGAGAGGATGTGTATGTTTGCAGTGTCAAAGGTAAATTCATCATATTTCCTTCCTCAGCCTCCGTATTAAAAGACTGCAATTCATTTCAAATGCTGTGGTTCACATATGACAGATAAATAAAGAGTAATATTATTTACCACTTCCTTCACAAGTGTTTTCACTGGAAGTGTAATGTCAGCTTTTTGTCTGCTAATCTGTGTTGTATTCATCTCAAGTCTCAGCAGCTGAGGACAAGGTCAAAGTGGAGGCGATCATCTTAGAAATCGATTTGACAGAGAATCGTTCACATGAAGCAAATGCTTGTTTAAAAAATGGATGCCACCTGGTGTTTTCACATTTAAACGTTGAAGGTAGACTCAGCTGTGAGACAGGGCGTAATGAAATCTCTCATATCTGTAGAGCAACTGTAAATACCTCCATCCTGAATTAGATGCCTGATGAAATAAGTTGAAATGATTTACGTTGTCACCTGAAACTATATTTTAACACTTTATTATACAGTAGCTGTGTATGCATAGCCATCCAACATGTGATATTCACCAGCAGCATTCTGTTTGTTTGTTTGTTTCACACCTTGGTCACCGAGCCGCAAAATCTTTCTTGCATTTACTTTTGAGGTACAGATCTGCGTCTGCATCGGTCTTGCCTTTGATATTGTCCTTCGATAGTGAAATATTTCTGTCCGTTTCACTGTAAACCTCATTTATATTTAGTAGATGCATGGAAAAGAAGCATGACGACTTATTGGAAATAGAGATAGATTGATTGATTGATTGATTGATTGATTGATTGATTGATTGATTGATTGATTGATTGATGGGTCAGTCTGGTGTCTGGTGTTTCTGCTGTCATGACCCTGAGGTGTCATTAGGTTGTAGTGGTTAACACAAACTGAGGGCGGCTGTCAGCTGTCACGTGTTAAACTGGAATAGAAAAAAAGAGAAAAAACACCATGAAAGTCTTAAAAACTAGTAAATGTTTAGGTGCCATGGTCCTGGAGGAACTGATTGATATTCTCCCTCCACATGCTGCCAGGGTTTGTTTCCACACGGGTGACACAACTCTACAGCTCTGCTGAGCCAAATGAAGTCACTGTAGACTCCATCACTAAGTGTCTTTTTAGCAATAAATAATGAAATAGAGGAGCAATAACTTCACATGGCCCTGCTGTTTCCAGGGGCTTAACTTCCTGGATTAAATCAGAGGTTGGTCATCTTCCGTTGATCAAGATCTCAGTTTGAAAGTTGCACAAACAAAGTGACTAAAACATCCTTATTTCATCATTTCACTTGAATACAGGCCTACATGTTTTAGAAATCAGATGCATTCTGGAAAAACTGATTCAGGCCTTTATTTCGAGACGACTGTATTGTCTCAGAGACTCCATCTGATCCAGACCTCTGCTGCCATGGCTGCTGACTGGGACACATCACTTGGCTGCTCTGACTTCAGTCATACGTCGTTCTATCGCAAATTCCTTCCATCACCTTTTGCCCTCAAGGACTTGGACATCACCGCTGTTGGTTCACTAGAGGATCTCAGACAAACACACACAAAAGTTGGAGGTGCAGCTTTGAAATAGACACACACATACGCTCATGCAGTTCCTACAGACACCAGGGAAATTAGCTCTTTAAATGTTTTTGACAGAAAGCTAACAACCAAATATACTATTGGTTAAAGACATTAGTCTTTAACTAGCATATGTGTGTACCTCTGCTTTTTACAGTGTTTTATTGTTATTGTTATTTAATTTGTCTTTTGAGTGAATTTTAGGTTTAACCGTTTTAAGAGGGTTTTTTTAAATATCTTTTGTTGTAAAACACTTGCATGAAAGGTATTATTACTGTTTTGTTTAAAAAATAGTACATTACAGGCTACTCAGCAACAAGGTGTCAAATGAGAATCTACTGTAATAATTGGTAACTCAGAGTTTAACAGTAGACAAAGGCTCCAGGTCGCTGTTGGTTGTCGGTTATTGATTGGCATGAGCACGAGGTTCAAGTGTTCAGAGTGTGAATGTAAGTGTGAATGAGGCAATTACAAGGCACGTTTATCAACGTTTAGGTGGAAAAGCACTTCATAAATGCTCCATTTATTCATGCTGAGGCAATCCAACAACTGACTGTGGAATGCACTGCCCACACCTGAAAAGTCTGATGCAAGGCAAGTCGAGGCGAGTCTCCAAAAATAAAATCCATCCACTATCTCTTTTGAAAGGTCTGTGCACTGCTGTGGTGGAGACACTGCAGCCAGTGGATAATGCACTTTTCATGCTTGTTTTTTAGTGACATAGCGGAAGTCTCCTTCTTTGTGTGTCTGTTGCAGAGGAGGGCTTCGAGGGGGCAGCGATACACTAAAAAGGTTATTAAATTTCCACTGAGGACACAGATCAATTTGATTATTTTCTCATCAAGCTGCGGTTGCTTTTTGGTATTGATGAGGCTCACACATCCTAAAGATGCCGGTTTTAACGACTTTTTGGGCTTCATCCTCCAGTGTTTATACATGAGTACAACTGTCTTTATTCGTAGGCTGCCGTGTGCATCATTAACATCTGTTAACCCCAGTCAACAGACAAACAAGTTAAGTTCTCATATCATCTGCAATGTTGGATGAGCAAAGACATTTTCACAAAGGAATTATGTTATGACTTTATGGTACAGACAGATTTAGACTGGCTTTATTGTCATTTAAAACACATACTGTCGGTATAGATAGATGTGGAAAATTTTTCTTTTTATGGATGTATTTACTTGCATACATTATGAAATGTATCTGAGTTTTGAACACAAATCCCAACAAATGATCCCAACCTCCTCCACAGCTTAGCTGAGTAAAAGAATGGCACGGACTCAGCTGAGGCTTTGCCTGCAAACAACAACAAACATCCTCAGTGTGGGTTAATTCCGAGGAGATCAAATGTGCTATGACAGTGAGGGCTGCAACCGCAAAGTCTTTCAACATTCTGAGGCCCGATCGCATGCAACTTCTTAAAGAACCACAGCAACAGACCTGGGATGGTCACAGCTGGGGCTATAACATCAACTCTGTCTGATCCAATGTGGTGAAGGTGATTGAAGGTGCCTCTCATGTTCATGTTCCTGTTTCAGTATAAATGTGAGGCAGCTTGGTCATCAACTTCTGAAGCCGTGTGGAGTTAATTACCTTCAGGGTTATAATCATAATACTTCTTTCAATATGTATTGATCCAAACAGCGGATGCGTGAAATGAATTAAGAAATGATGTAATGAGTTGAGTGTTGTTAATTAAACCAGAAAGATAAATCAAAAACACAAGCAAACTTTTCTTTTGTATTTATATTTTTGAATTTCTTTTCATTTTAAACATTTTTACACAACACAAGCAAACATAAAGATGAAAACGTAGCGAGATCGTTTTCTTTGATGAACCTTGCAGCACATTGAACAGCTTGTAGCAGACCTAGTATGTGATATATGGAACATTCCTTGTCCTTGAAGTTTTGGTGGTTCAGAAGCTTGGAGCTTGGAGCTTGGAAGATGTTCTGTAGTCTCATGATGCCCATTTGGCAGAACAAGAGTCCACATGCCAAACATCTGGACGGGTGGCAAAGTGCCTCTGGAGTAAGAGCTGGCCAGATATGTTCTCTGTGTTTGATGTGCAGACAGGGATTACACTGGCGCTTCCTTCTGATAGCCTGGAATATGGTAAATGGACATCCATCAATTTAGTGACCTCCTTTGGTGAAAATTCAGACGTTCAACTGTCACAGATAAGCAAACTACCTCAGGAGAGCAGAGATCCCATTGACAGTGGCTCATTTATCAGGAGAATATTTCAGGGCATTCTGAGTTTTTACAGTGACGATGTCAAGAGATCCCATCTCATCAAGTCTTCAGTCTCATTTCCATCAGATACCAGTTTAATGGGGAGGCAGGTGCAAGCAGGTGTCTGATGGCCATGGCTGTTTCTGCTTCATTTTGGTGTTCTCAGCACCTCAATGTATGGGAAACACGGAGCAGTGAGATTGAGTATGTTGAAAATTAAAACCAGTGTTAATGGGTGGGGTGTCTTCATTAAACCTGAGTCTTGAGCTGCCTTGTTGAAGGCAGATTTTTCCTCTTTCCAATGACCAATCTGAATCGTGAGTACATTGAAGTGGAGCAGCAAACACTCCTGTTCTATTTTAAGAGTTTAGACATTCGACTGAACAGCACCTCACTTGTTGAAATAAGGTTTAAAATGGCCCTGAGTTCTGTCTACGCGACCAGCTGACCAAACAACTAGCCCGCAGAAACAATGTGATCCTGCTCCGTCCAACCACATACAAACACACCAGCCATTTACACCACAGTGTAATGGATTTATGTAACAGAAAAAAAATAAACATGAAGGATTTCTCCTGGTGCCAAAGGCCATGGGAGGTTTGTGTTTTATCTTACTATTAATCTATAAATCCCTCAGAGGGCATGACTTGTGTAAGAAAGATGCTTATAATTTCACAATAATAACAGCTCTGTCAAATGAATTTATTCATGTACATAATATGATATAATATTGTGTGGAGATAAAAATATGAGTGCAAATGAGAGAAACAGAATCTTCTGTTGTGCTTAAAGACTAATTAGGGCTCTGTCAGTCTAAAACATTAGTTAGTTCTCACAGGATGCTTTCACATCTCCGAGATCTATTAGTGTGCTGGCCTTTTCTCTTTGTGTGCTGAGAGCATGTCCATTTTCAGCTCTTTTTTAGAGCGTCTCTTTCACTGCTCCATTAGCTGAGTATGCTTGGATATGCAGGAAATAGTAACATAGAACAGGGAGGGGGAGGCATTCTGAGTGCACTCTTATTCTTGATGCTCTGCTGGAAGAACCAGAAAGAGGGCAGCAAAGGCCAGAGATGAGTCACATCTCCCACTCTAATGACGGCTACAAGCTATTGCGCACTTGTACCAGAGTTCATTTTCCTGTGGTATTTATGTTGGAAGAGGCAACTACATAGGCAGGCTACGACAAGTACGCCAGTGCTTTCTGCCGTTAAATAAATGTAATTGTTTCCTCCAAATAATAGGAGTCTGTTGAGAATAAACATATTTGACATTGGGGAAGCTGATCATCAATTATA
>CAAKHB010001971.1:31783-66775 GCA_901007665.1 Aeoliscus strigatus | reverse complement strand
GGCAGATTTGTATTTACTGCATACACTATGTGATCTTAATACACTGATCCACAATAGAAGGGATCTACTTGGCATTAGGTTGAGGATTATTTTGAATCCAGATTAATACATCAGAAGGAAACAGACTGCACAAGTACACAAAGACAAGGACAATATATTCTCTAAAATATTTAATCTGTCATCCAAAACACTTTTTTCTCATATATACTTCCTCCACTCTCTTCTACAGTTCAACCAATTACATCATCACAATACATCCAAAATAATCATTAGTGTATAATAAATTATCATCCCTCTCAGAAAAGAATAATTTGATGTTTATTAGATGCAGTTGTAGAGTCTGTTCACTGGTGAGACAGAAGAAGTGGGGGTTGTTGGACTAGTCTCATTCATAGCACAAAGGGATTCATCTACCATAAACCAGGTCAGTATCCTGCTCAGCATGCATTAAAACAGACTACAAATGTGTTTAATGGGTGTTCCTGTGGAGGGACCGAGACATGAAGGTACAGTATGTGACAATGCATCTACTTCTCTTCTTAAAGACAAACGTCGATGTAAAGGAGCACGACAACATCATCAGCTGCATCGACTAAACTAAAGGAACACTGGATAACCTGTGATACACGGGTTATGCAATTGTCACATCTCGGCATGGGGCCATGAGTCACAAGCCCAGAGAGACGATGATATAGTTATGGAGGCTATGTCGTGGAGCAGCGTTTCATCTGAGGCTGCACGTTCTTTTCATGAATCAATCCGATCATCAGAGCTTCAGCAGTACTGGGAAGACGTTGGTATGATGGTAAGTCCAGTTGTGACAGATGTTTAAATCATCAGTGTTTGGAGCATTTATGTATCACGTTAATAGCAGCTGCAATATTATTTACAATTGTTTTGCTGCCATACAAAGTGACACCACGTGGGAGCAAAGATGCAGATGTGAAGGAAGACCACCGAAGGATTCCACTGCTGGCCTTCATTCCCATGAAGGGTCAGGTCTCAAACTACATTAAACACAGACAGACAGGATCACACTGAAGGCCTCCTGACCTGGTAGAATGACGAAGCTGACAGGACAGTCAAATAATTACAGCCCGGGGAAGGCAGATTCTGTACAAATGGAATCACATATTGGCCTCTGGGGTCATAAAACCCAACGGTGCTGTCTGACACGTTGGAGTCATCTCATCTGTTCTGTGGCTGCTCTGCAGTGTCTTATGGTCACTCCCTTCCTGTCTATAGAAAAAAACGGACGTCCATCTGGTCCTTCTCTGCTATCCAGAGAACTACGGTGATAGTGTAATGTAAATTACTGTGGGTCTTCAACGGATGTTTGATGTTGTAATGTTGGTCTGTAAAACGTCTCTAGCCCAGTTTTCCAAATCACCTATCTCTCTCTCCCACACACACTCTCTATCCGCCCTTAAGGCAGATTTACACTGGATGTCTGCGCCGCAGCTCTACTCTGTTACCAGCGTGATCTCAATTCACACCTGGAGCGTTTCATCAGTGGAAGAGATTGACCAACGAGTACGAGAGACAACGAGAGAGTCAGGAGACAACAAACAAGAGCGAGGCTTCATTTCCTGATTGATGCTTTGGTTTTCATCAGTTCACCACCACACATTCCTCCATCTTCTTCTGGATTCAACCATGATAAACAGACTCTAAATGTTGGTGTATTACTTTATTAAGACTTCAGAATGTTACTGTTCTTCTCCTCTTCCAGAATAAATCTTTCCTGGTGTCTGACCTCTGACGTACCTGTGACTCTCCTACACACATTTATCCTCTGCTCTGTGGAAATTGATGCCTCTCAGCCGTGGCTGCGTGCTAAAACAGAAAAAGTCCTGTCTTAAGCAGGGTCACCCCAGAGACGCTGGAATGCTGCCAGACGTTACACTCCACAGACGTCACGCGCCACAGACGTCACGCTCCACAGACGTCACGCTCCACAGACGTCACGCTCCACAGACGTCACGCTCCACAGACATCACGCGCCACAGACGTTACACTCCACAGACATTACACACCACAGACGTTACGTGCCACGTGTCGCCTTTAGCCTCACATCATAACGTGGTCGTGGTCACTGAGAAAACACAGTCACAACTATCCACAGCTGTAACTATTAACAAGTGTCAAAGCGCTTGGGTATAATACTATAAAAGGCTGACCAACCTTAGTTGTTGACAGCTGAGCACACATTTCCCTTCTATAAATGAATGAATTTCATTTATTTATGAATTTATCTAATGGCACTGATTACTCACGTTGATTATCTTAGTTATACATGTATAGACATATTCCTGGGACATTTCTAGATGGATTAAAGCGGTTGGTAAGCTACTCAACATTTAGTCATCACATTGTGTATGTGACGATCTGAATGGTTCCTGGATTTATTTATCTTATTGTTACTTCTTGTGTCATGACATTTTAAATGTAGACATGTATTCCTCCCCCTAAATGCAAAAAGTTCAAAGCAGTTCAATTTGATCTTATTTTGAAGAGAAGATCATATTCCTTCTGGTGTATTTATTAAGAGTGAGATGTGAAGAAAAAGAAGAAGCACTGCAAAGAGAATAGTCTTTAAAGTAACATGGAGGACTGATAGTAAGGGCCAAAAATGGGATGGGGAACCTGAGTCTTTGTTCTCATCCTCTCTTCTCTTTTTGATGTTGAAAATGACGACATCACACCCTGTGGTATATTTCTTCCAACTCTCTTCACTAAACTGATATTTCCAAATCAGCTGCTTGCTTCTATTTTCCAAAGTTTCAGATTTGTCTGTCAGAGATGCATTTTGAACAATTGGTAGTAGTAGTAGTAGTAGTAGTAGGATAAGCAGTAGTTTGAATATTTAACAAGAACATTGGAGCAGTGCAATACAAACGTTATGTATCACGGTTCAATTGTGTAATTCTGTATCACATATTACAGTCCAGGAACATCTGAAGAAAATTAGACCCCAACCTGTGTTTTGCTTGTTCACACTTAAACACGTGTGACGAATGTGGCACTGAAGCTGTTTCACTTTGAGAGAGAAAAAAAACAGTTTTCCAAATCACCTTGCTTCTTCATGCTTTCATGCATTTTGAAATTACATTTTGTCCTTTCTGACCTCATTGTACCTTATACTATTTATCAAAGTATAAAAGAAATATTTGCTGCCACGCACAGCGTCTGGTAGCAGTTCTGCATAAACTGCTGCCCCAGAGAAAATATTCTGAAATATGCCAAGACACAGTTACATATCACATTAGTGCCATTTTACTGAGAGGTTGTAATGAAGGCACTAATTCAAGGAGCTCAACCTTAAACCTGCGTGAGCCAGCCTTAATAGTTTTCAACTGCCGATCAGCACTCAGGCATGATCTACCACCTTCTGTAAATGAATTTCAATTCGGAGTATATGGTAGTTGCAGCCTTGCTGGAAAATCACTGAAGTGCTTTCTGCAGATTATTTTAAAGGGAAAAGTGCAGGGGGGCTGCCAGAAAGAGAAAAAAAGGTTTTAAAAGGTTTTTCCAAACAGGACTTTTGAATTATATGGCAAGGTCTTTGAATCAATTTAGCATGGAGACACTGACAATAAAGCACAGCACTTTGGGGGGGGAAATGAATTCATTTTAGCCAGATATAATTGGTGGGTTTGAGAATATGCAAATAGAATATAGTGAAGCATCTTTTCAGTTTGCCACTGGAGACGGAGGCCTCAGGGATTTCTACTTACGCCCACTGTCTTGTTCACTCATTACAGTAAATTTACTTGCGCAGTGACCATTCATAACATGGCTGCTTGGAACAAACCAATTTCCCTTTCATCGGAGCACTGGTGGCCTGTTCACTCGAAGGTTATTATGTATTCAATATGTCTTCTGTTTAAATTGCACCAAATTTGACACCGTATTGTCTTTTGTCCATAGCAACACGTCAAATGCGTCAGACGTCACACATACACCAACACTTCCTCACTTTACGTTCAGAAACAGCAGTTTATTATTCATCACAGATCTTTCAAGTACTGCTACTACAATACTACACTACTTGTCTATATGAACTCAGGTGCAATGAAAACATTTTCTCCATGTTTCTTCTGTGATCCTCTGTTGGCTCCTGGTTCACGCTGGAGCTGATCGCAGCTGTCAATGGACAAACATGGACCTGTAAAGACAAACAACCATTTACATTAACATTCAGACAATTTAGAGTAACCAATTTACCTGACATGCATTTGGAGGTGGACCTGGAAAGAGCCCGCGCAGACAGAGCATGCAGGAATCTCACCAGTGGACAGTCACTGCGCCGCCGTGCCCCACTGTAACTTAGTGCCAAATAAATCATCACTGATGATTGACCTACTGGATCATTTGTTTTGATTCATTTTCCAATACGTTGACATTCTGTCAAAGGCTCTGAAAGTATTTCCACACACGTGTCACAGTAATTAGCTCCTGTCTACATCTTAAGCTATTCAGATAAACACAAGATACCTCTCCTGACGGTTTATAACTACTTGGCTGCTGCTTTGTTTCAGCTTGACAACAGCAGCACCAGATCCCATTTGGGAATTGCTCAAGTCATTCTTGTTACCTGTGCTAAATTTGGTGCAAGATGTGAAAGACAAAATGCTCCATCAGTCACATTGCAGATGGAGAGGAAGTATCTGGATACAAACGCCGCCCTATGAAAATCACCCATTTCCTGAGTGAGAAGGTGGGAAAACTTTGCCACACTCTCTGGGGACATCATTTGTGAACACACCGACATCCTCCAGAGTCAAAGCAGAACCTGAGTTCTGAGTTCTGAGGGGGGTTTTTAAGTAAAATCATCCCTTTGAGTCTGTTGCCCCAGCTCATCACAGGACGCTTGAAATGTCTTCAGGAGAAACACACAAACCTTGCAGACACAAAGGCCTGAAGGTTGCATGAACTAAAGATAAGACTCAGACACCTGTAGATGCTATTTGTTGTTCTTACCAACCACAATTTCCCCACATGGACATAAAAGTAAACTTGCTGGGTTAAATCGTAGGCAACTGGACTTCTGGTCTACTAACTGAAGAAGCTCAGTGGTCTGTAAATTGGAATGTTTGCTGTTCCACGAGCGTCACTGATTCAGACTTCACAGCTCCAATTAGGTGGATCAAACTGAACTCAGAACACAGACATCACTGTTTTGGTGAACGCTGAGAAAATCACGATGTCTCGTGCCTGCCATCCATTCAGCTCAATAGTTATTTCAACATCATTTCTCCAGTGGACGTCTGCTGCCATGCTGTAATGCATTCAGTGCTGTCTGCTGTGACATCCCAGCAAAACAGATCGAGTAAATAATGTTTGCACTGTAATGAATGTGTCATTTACAGGGGGACGCATGCAGTATTTGCAGAGGCAATGACATGATGTTTAAATCCCCTCTCAAAGGCTTATATCTCTTTAAGCAAGTTTAAAAAAACACTTTTTTCTTTGACATTTCTGTCTGCTTGGCCCTGATGAGCTGGTAACTCGTCCAGCATGTCCCCTGCCGTCTGCCCATTGACAGCACAACCGCACCCCCTAACCGGAACAACAGGAGATGATGAATGAATGAATGAATGCATTTCTACTGCTGATATCCGACTTACTGTACACCCTACAATTCACACATCACTAGCTGTGGAGATTTCCATTCTTGCATCGGTGCAATGATAACATCAGTGGACTCATAACCCACATTTATTAGCTGTTTTATTTATTGTTCAGCCATGGGTCAATGATTTAAATCAACCATTTTACAATAATAAGGTCAAACTGCAACTGACAGTTTTGTTGAAATCATGCATAAACACAAATGACCAAATGTGTTTTTTTACCTTAAATTATGATGCATTCCTCTCTTTGCCGTTCGTTTGTCCTACAAAAAAGCCCTTCATCATCTTTTCACAACGCAAGATCATAGTATGCTGCTTCAGGACAGACAGAAATGTCACATTTCAGCCAGCAGACACAAACTAATGCTAAAAACTGACCCAACAAAACTACCCCAGCTATTTGCAGCCGTTGATTAAGATCCATTTTTGGGTTCTCTCTAGCCGTCCTCTAAATAACAACAAACCGGTGTCCCGGTTGTGTTGTGGTTCATGTTTTTTGTTTAATCATGGTGACAATTACTAACCTGACCCTAAACCTTTATTTGGAAAGGAGGAATTCTGAGGATTAGACAATGGTACATACCTTTACATACCAGGTACATACCTTTAATCTAAAGAGAAGTACTGGAGGGAAAGTGCCATCATCACCGAGCAGAATACCCACAATGCATTGCGAGGAAAAATATCTGGATTGTATTTGGAGTAGGGACAAACTAGATGGTTGTTCATGTGGCTCCACCTTGTTGTTTAGGTGTAACAAATAAGTATGTTGTTTGCAAACTAAGTACAAAGTAAATACATTATATACACTATATGTAAATGAGAAAGGATAACAGGGTTGCCAGTTACTTTCAGACAGAGCTGAATCCCTCTGTTCTGCGTTTTAGTTTTCTTGTTTGCATGCAGATCAGCGACTGCACCACTAAAACTCAGAGAAGGAAGTTGATAAATCATAATAAAATGGATGTTTCCCCCAGTCCAGCAGTTTTGACAAGAGGAATAAACCATGAAATGATGCGTTTCCCACAGAGACCCCTCCTGATGTGATAGCTCATTTTAAACACCTCTCTCCGCTCCTTTTTTGTTTTCTGTTGAAGAGAGATTAAATCATTCCTAATGACCTTTGGTGTTTTTTCTGTGGAACGCTACTATTCCGCTGCATTGTGCACTGTTTGTGTAGTGGGTGAATTGCTTATCAGAGTCCACGAGGGACTAAGCCTGCAGAACGCGACCAGAGCTTTCTGGGTAATACTCAGTAACTTGTAGATGCAGAGCCATGGTGTGTGTTTATCGTTTCCACCATATCGCTGCCTTCATTTCAATGCACCCCTGCATGAGCTTGTCACAGCCAGCGCTGTCATGTTGAAATTGATGTTCATGAAAGGAATTTATTTTCTTCCAGGTTTACACCAGATATGGGAAATGCTACACCTTTAATGGCAACAAGACCACATCCAGGAAAACCAAGCAGGGTGGAATGGGAAATGGGCTGGAGATCATGCTGGATATCCAGCAGGATGAGTATCTGCCGATCTGGAGAGAGACAAGTAAGCCTCTAGACTATTTGTCCAATGTAATCCCATCAGGCACAGCATGAGGTAATGCTGCCACGGTTTAAATAAAAAATAACCTGCTTCCATTTCTCTGAGTCACGCACAGATTTGATTGTATCCATGCTCCCTGGAAATGCGTCATTTGCAAAACAAGATTCCTGAACAAAACACACCACCAAACACTTGTATTGTGTTTGTCAGATAATATAAATCCCCGCTGGCTCATTTTTCAAAAAGTCCTTTGCCCATTAGCATCAAACTGAGTCCAAGCTGTCAGATGAGGCAGCTGAAATTCCCATGTTCTCTGTCTTTGTACTTTCCTGCTTCACGTTGAAGACGAGACGTCCCTGGAGGCCGGAATCCGAGTTCAGATTCACAGTCAGGACGAACCTCCTTATATTCACCAGCTGGGCTTTGGTGTCTCTCCAGGCTTCCAGACCTTTGTTTCATGTCAAGAGCAGAGGGTAGGTCTTCAGATTTTATGTATTTATTTCACAGCTCTGTCTGATGGGGTTACAGTCCATGGCGTCGGACACCTACTTATTCAATACAGAGTAATTTACACACTTATGTTGAATCTGACATGAAAGTGAGTTTAATCACAGCTGTACCATCTCAATTCATGTTCCGTGGTTCTTACACACCCGTAGTAAAAAAACCGTACCATAGCCCCCTCTCTTCCCAGCCGTTGTTAGTAACTCTCATCAGCATCTGTTCATATGACTCTATCTATCTATCTATAGCTTGAATCCATTTATTACGGTCTGGTGGGGATGTACTTTGGGCTACTCTGACTGTCCCGACCTTTATAAATGCAAAGTCATGATTTGACAATTACATTATTTGTTTGGACACCCAATAAGCATAGTGAGACGGGGATCTCTATCTCCAGAGACCTTCCCAGGTGTTCTATTACAAACCACGATTGTCCGGTAATAGACCCATCCTATGGAGTCTAGAAGGGGTAAAGTAGAATCTATATGTTAGCTTATCGATAAACTTCCCTCTAGCCTCCCTAATGTATTTCTCAGAAATTGCAGCTATGCAAGCTATGCAGCTGTGTAATTTGTAGATATCTCCAGAAGTTGCCCTTTTCTTCAAAATCATACATTTGCAATAACTCTGAGAATGATATAAATTCTCCATTCGCTAATAAATCACTTATTATTTTATTTTACATTATATTACATTTGTAAACCAATACCGGCCATACAGTATTATGGTTATTCCATAACAACTCACAATAATGGATCTTGTTCTTAGCTGACCTACCTGCCCCAGCCCTGGGGGAACTGTCGCTCCACAAGCAAAGAGAAGTTCCCAGGATATGACACATACAGCATCAGTGCCTGCCGCTTGCTCTGTGAGACCAACGAGGTTCTGCGAGTCTGCAACTGCAGGATGGTGCATATGCCTGGTAAGTCATATTTACACAGGCTGACACAGGTGCACATGAATTCGAATGAATGACAAAGTATCCATGCAGTCACATGAAAAGGCTGTGTGACCAGTTTACCAAAAGTTGTCAAAATGTAGGTGTGGGTGAAAGACTTTTTAAATGGAGTTGGTGCAAAGTCCACTTTTTCACAATGTTGCCACTTTTGTGTGTTTGTGCGTTGTGGCTGAGCCAGAAACATGACCCAACAATGTCTTGTCTGTTAAAAATAACCCTATTCTGGGTTTAACCTTTGTTAGTGATGTGTGTGCGTCTTTTGTGTCTGTGAAGGTTATCAGTCATCCAGGTCACAGTAACGTTACATCAACTATGATTTAACCCAGCAAATTCCATGTCTCCTCAGTTTACTGACAACATGGTTCCAAATAGATCCTAAAAATATCTTCAAATGGCTTGTTTTCTTGTACCTCTGGATGCTCGTTTCAAACTATCAACAAAACACCATTCCGACTTGCTAACTTGTGTTTTTATACGGCATTGTGGGGAAATTGCATCATTCCGTTACCAACTGTGCTGCCAGCTCAGAGTGAGCCTGGCTCACATTCAACCTAGACATTCAGCCTTTCATCCCTGCGTGATCCCGTTGCATAAAAAGAGCTGGTCTTATTCCAGCGTTCCGACAAAGCTACGAAACTTCCTGAACAACTATTTAATTTACTGAAAATTGTTCCGAAAACGGAACTTGAGAGTATATGCAGACATATTCATTTATGTCTGTATCAATTTGTTATTGATTGATATTACTCATTATTTTTCATCAATGATCAATCTGATCATCGGCAGCTGTTACTTTGTCCTTTGGTGCAAATAAATCATGTGTCACTTGACAGACAGACTTGAAACGTTTTGGGACATTAGACATTGTTCATTGTCTGTGCATGCAACGCAATGTCTGGTCTGTCCGTCCCAGGGAGGGGGTCCCTCTCTCTCACGTCTTCCCTGAGGTTTCTGCCTCTTTTTCCCCTGTTATAAGGGTTTTTTTGGGCAGTTTTTCCTCACCCTGACTGAGGGTTTAGGACAGATTGTGTAGCAATGTGCGGACTGTAAAGTCCATCGAGACAATTGTAAATTGTGATGTTGGGCTATACAAATAAAGTTGAATTGAATTGAATTGGACGGCAACACATACTGATCTGTTGTGATTTTCATGGTTGTGGTTTCTCTTCTTTCCGTGGTAAAGGAATTAAAACTACATCCAAGTACTGATGACTATTTGCAGTAGAAGGATAGAATCAGACAGACAGGACTCAGATGTTTTGTGTATCATCATTCTATTAGGACACTCTCACTGATGCGCCAATCACTGTCCCCTGGGTTTGAGATCAGATGCAGAAACACACGGTGAGGTAGGTGCAGATGTCTCACTGTCACTGAATACAAGCTTTTTGACTGATTGACAAGATGGCATTTTTGGCCTGATAGCACTGAAAGCTAAGAAGGAGGGGATGGATCGTTTAGGCTTCTATATTTAGACAGTGACATCTGCAGTATTTGTAGATGAAGTAAACAGATCAATGGAACCAACCGACAGAAGAGATTCTTGATCAAATATTCACTTTTAGATGTGAGTAGCTGCATTTTTGATAAAAAAAGATAATTGTTTGTTAATTCACAGAGTGTTTTTTGTGGGTGGGCAAGCTGTCACTCACTGTGTTACTCAGTAAGGCCATGACGCCTTAGTCACTTTGGATCCAAATGGATCCTGTTAACTCTGGGGCTGTAAACGACCTTTTCTGTGTCTGGATGTTGAATCTGCATACTTTCCATATCGAGTTGTCCTCACCCCACCCATCGACCTCTTTCCCCCTGACGTCTCAGAATAACAACATGGGACTACATGCTGCAGAAGTTAGAGAGCCAGTCCGTTTTAAAACCATGTGTTTGTACATCTCCGTCTGTCTGTCGGCGCAGCACTGCACCAAATCTTGATGCAGTGTTTGGGTTTTTTTTCCGGTTCTCATTGTTTTTCTTTGTTTTACTTGAAGCAATAGTGATTCAAAGTGAGTGGATATTGTTTCCACAATAACGCCCACACTCAGCATCATTATACGCTCACTTTTTTCTCATGTTGGATGGTTCTATTTGCTTGGCTCCACTGTCTCTTCGTCTCCCTTTTGGGTGAATTTCAGCGTCACCTATAGGCCTGGATTATTGAACTACAGCCTGTCCAGTTGTTTACAATGGATCCATTTGGATGAAAATATTCTTGATATCCATATTTATCTCCTTCTGCAGCTTCTGTCAGATGTGACAAAATGCTAACATGTTTCTCTTCCCATAATCTGTTGTGTAACTAAATGGTATCCAACTTGGGTTATTTTATTTTATTCAACCAGGCTTTACACAGGCCAGCATCTTAAATTACATTTGTCTCTATTGACTTCACACTGTTATGTCCTCAGTCAGGGTAAGGAGAATTATTAGATTGTAGTGGTTTCTTATATTAAGATGTATTCATTTTATTGTAATCTTAGACCCATTGCGATTAAAAAGTAGTTTTTAAGGGAGAAGACAAAAACACAAAGCACTCAAACACTGAAATTGCATGAAAAAGAACCATACGTTCATTACTTCAAACAAACATCGACATACTTCAAAGTCTTTCATTTTACACTTAAACCATCCCTGACTTGACAAGATAATTCTTTTCTAGGATGACACAAACATATGGAATGACTGGCTTCTGAAGTCCTCCGACCAAAAAAACTCGACATTGTTTGTTCTGACCACAATTCAACATGTCCCTGCTCATAATGTAGTGTTAAGAACGATTCGTCAGAGATTCAGATTATACATATTCATTACTTGAATAAACCTTCTTGGTGAAGTCTGAACCCATCAAACATTCTTTGTGCATTTTCATTGTCCACAATGACTCACCCGGTAATTTGTCTCACAAGAAAAAAAGGACTTTTGCCTAAAGATCATATAATTACACTTTAAACTGACCTGCAGGACTATTTTTTTTTTTACACTGTTTCATAAAACTGTTGTGCTGCATAGAAGCAAAAATGTGTTTTTCCAAGATTCGGTCGGTACAAAATGAATATTTTATTATTCCAGCCTATCTCTATATTTGGATGACCATCTAAAAAGCTATTAGGCTGTTCTCGTCCCTGATGTGTACTGGGTAGACAGCTGACAGGACCACTGCACAGTGTTTGTCTTTACTGAGAATATGTTGAACTTTTGAATTCTTCTTTGGTAAGATGGGTGTCAGTGCAGGTGGTTGAGATTATGACACAGACAAAAAGACACCGTACTCTGTTGAGAAACACCTAGAAATGAGCAAAGGACGATCCAATATCATCGTATGCTATTTCACAGTGAAATAATGAACATTTGCTTGCGAATGGGGAAGAGACTTCACAAATCATTAAAGCCATGAACATTTCACAGACAAACACACCTCTGCCGATGATTGGGTAGATGATAAATATGTGTTATTAATGGAGGGCCAATATGTTTGTCTGTGAGGAAGTGAAGCACTGATTGGCTTTTAAGGACTTTCGCTTTAACTATGCCTCGAGGGTGGAGCCAGCACGCTCCATTTCTCAGTGCAATCAAGGACAGACGTATAAAATGGCCTCGCGAGATGGAAGTCTTCCACAACGAGTCTGCCTTCATTTTCAGATGAATGATAAGCTGTGTTGTTCTCTGCCGTTGTTCCTGATCATTTGGCTCCTGATTGATCAGATTCATTCTCTTCTCCAGGAACTGCAGATATCTGTCCGCCCAGTAAAATCAACTGTGTTGACAAAGCACTTGGTAAGAAACCATCTTCTCTCATTTCTTTCTGATTACAATAGATTCCCTGAAAGGATCATGGAAACACAATAGGTGAATGTGATAAGTTTTTGTAATACAAACTCCTTGAAGTCAACTTGATATTTTTGAAATGACTTTCTCTCATTTGGTCACGTTGAGCTTGACGACCTCCATTGTTGAAGTATTTATATTAACTTCTATCTGACCTGGACTCTCCTCCAGCAGACCTGCTGTGGCTCCAATAACATTTCAGTTGTTGAAGGATAAAAGACACTTTTATTGTCATGGCAGATATGAGTGAAATTATACAATCACCATCCAAATAACCCAGAAATTTAATCAAAGATTGACTTAAATGACTCTCTTCACTTAATTTAAACCCTATTTTCACGACTGAATAAAATCTTTGATATATCTCATAAGAATGGGCCTGTTCATGTGAGCCATACTCCTGAATCTAATAGCTTGAATAAATGTAATTTCCATTAAAGGTAATAAATTAAAATATAAATTTATAATCTAAAGGTCTTTTGCTTCCACATCAGATTAAGAATATAAACCATTGTGTGCCTGGTCCAAATGACGTTTTTCTAAAGACTTATGAAACACATTAATCACTATTGCTCCCCTGTGATCTATTTCTGGACTGAATGCATTGATTTGAAGAAGAGAGATTCAGAAAAGCTAGGTTTTACTTTTGTAAGTAGTGTTGTTTTTGACTGAGGTTCCAGTGTCACCAGTTCCTGCCTGCATGCCTGTAGTTCATTAAGTGCGTGTGTGTCCAGGTTTCCACCATAACACACGGATCTTATGAGCAAACACTCATCTTTAAGGAGCTAGATGGACTTTCGTGACATATCTGCCGGCAAACAGCTGTCGACAGGAACTGGTGACAAGTGACAACCATCTATGTTTGCTTTTATAAATCAGTTGGTACGTTTTCAGTGCCTGAGAAAAGATTATCTAGACCTCCTGTTTCTAGCTTCTGGTGCTGTTTAGCTCGGATGTTAAAAATAAAAAAGTGCTGTACATATACCCACAAAGAATGATTGTGGTTGAAATAAGTTCCCAGAAATAAAATCTATCCACGTGTCAGTGACATAGCTCAAGAAGGCTGCACACTCATTTGTCTGATAAACTCTAGCCAGGAAAAAGGGTTGAGGATTTTCCAGCTTTGATGTGGAAACCAGATCAAATTCTTACTGCGGCATCTTGCCATTGGACAGTGAGACGAACAGCATATTTTTATTTCTGAAATGAATCACAATATGTCACCTTACAGATGGTATAGCACATTATCATTATTACATGATACGGTGGAAATGTAACTGTTTCCAGTAACAAGTCTCAAATGTAAAAGTAGTGTGACTATTTCAGTGACATCATCAAAGTAAATAATTACATTAGATTCCTTTTTCTAAATGCATGTTCTCAATTGTTATGACAGTTGAAATTGGTCAGTTTTCATTTACAGCAGCATTCAACTCATCAATTTACATTGTTATCATTTTTTTCACATACAAAATGATGACAAAAAATGACATTATTAAACATATCCACACGGTTTTTGCAGAAAAACTGTAAATAACATTAGAATCATGAATATTAATTAAGTAATTGAATTCATTTTTCCATGTAACAAGTTACTCCAACACAAATACTTAATTCTGCTCCAGTCCATACTATGTATTTACTATGGATCTGATGATTGTGTATAAAACTAGCTGCTTGTAATGGAAAACAAATCAAGAATTAGCACCAGGTTCCTTTTGCTCCTGTTCTTGTAACCAATGCTGTGCAGCGCTGCCTGGGTGACGAGCCGTACTGGCGCATCTAGCTTTGAACTATCGGGTCAGTCATGACAGATTACACCATTGGATTTACATTTGCCAGCTTAATGATAATGTTGCTGCGTATTGGCCGTATGTCACGGATTTGGATGTAAAATCGTTTCTTCAAGAGTCAGTCTGTGGTGTATCTGAATCTGTGATAAGCAGCAGATATTTGGTAAATGACTGTTTCCACAGCACAGCAACAGAAGAACAGTGGAGATATGTGTCCATGTGAAACGCCCTGTAATCTCACCCGCTATGGAAAAGAACTCTCCATGGTTAAAATCCCCAGCAAGGGCTCCGCACGCTATCTTTCCAGGAAATACGACAAGTCAGAGGACTACATCAGGTAGGACAGGACGACTTCAGGAACACGACGGGCCCATGTATGAGACGCTCATTAACATGGGCTGTTAACTCTGACCTCCAGCCTGCAGTCACTCAGAGGAAGCAAATTTATTCACATTTCCAGAACAGCATCAGTTTACAGTTGCATTAAAGTCAGTAACTGCTTTGTTGTGACGTAGAAAAGATTTTAAATTTATTGTATCACAGTATGACCCACACAGGACAAACACTGAACACTGTCATCAGACCATATTTAGTAGGAAAGATGTTTACATTCAGTTTACTGGGAAACTTGGCCCCACTTTTACATGAACTATGTCACATACTTTTTATATCTGACGTACTGATTCACTGACTGAAAAGATTTGTTCATTTCACAAACTTTCTGTCCTGCTCGAACTATTAACAAATAATCAGAATAGTCTGATTATAATGAATTATGTACAGTTGCTGTGCGTTAAAGGTGCTTGTACATAACTTGAATAATTTCATTTTATACACCTTTTTACCTCCACTCTATATTTGTCTTAGTAGTTACTAATTGTTTTCATGTGCAAACACACTTGTCTCCCAATTTAGTGATTTTAAAAGAAAATGAATGATAAATATGTTTGGAAAGCTAAGTAGACTGTTTAGCATAATGCTTAAACCATTGTTCCCCCAGATGATTTTCACAGCACAACGACCTTGCAAACATTATGATGAACTCGTAAAAGTGATGTATTGCTGCAGATTAAACTGCTCAGCAGCATATAAAGTAAGTAAAAATTACTAGACTAGGAAAAGCTACAGCAGTAAAACTTAACATACACATTAATGCAGCAATAATATTTATTCAAACGCTCCATATAGAAAACACCGTCAGGGATCCTTTTACTGCAGATTGCTGAAGAGAGCTTTTAACATAATTTAATTTAATCTGTTGCTCCTCTCCCACTTGGAGTGTTTCAAAGGCTCTGCTCACGACATGTGATATTAAAAGAGTGACAGATCAGATGTGGCAGGGACTGCAAGCATCCCATCAAAAACCTGAAATATCTCTTTATCTCACATGCATCAGTGTAACGTGCTGATGGTGTGACAATCCAATCAGACAACAGTCAACAGTGAGCGTAAAGATGACTTACAACGATGGTTTTTCAAATGCAGTCAATGATGAAAAACAGTTTATGTCTATGATTTGATCAAACTTGTGATTTCAGAGACAACTTCCTGGTCCTGGATATTTTCTTTGAGGCACTGAACTATGAAACAATCGAGCAAAAGAAGGCTTATGATGTTGCAGGTTTATTAGGTAAGATTTCTGTGCAGAACATTTGAATTGCTGCAGAAAAGTGGCAGCTGTTGTCAGTAAAGCTGGTCTTTAGACTTCAGTATAGTGTTGGTTGTCTTCTCTTTCCAGGCGACATCGGTGGACAGATGGGTTTATTCATTGGCGCCAGCATCCTGACAGTCTTAGAAATACTGGACTATATCTATGAGGTACAGTGTCCGTCTCTCTGCCTGTTGTTTGCTACAACGGAGCGAGACCACAGCAAACACAAATTCAGATGATCTATTGTAGCGGCATGTCCACAGTTTCAGCACTATATAAACATTCATGCTTTTTCCTTATCACAATATTGGCAGTATTTACCACTGAGGGTGTGTAATCATTCAGTACTTTCCTCCAGCACAAGTTGTCATCTCAACTGGCTGTTTTAATGTTATCACTTATTATTCATGTGTGGAGTTGTATTTGATTTCCAGGCTGGGAAACTAATATCCGCTCAGTTCTCTGCTGCAGACATGCTACTAACGCTGTTGATGAAATGAAACTACGCTCCACAGTCAGCTGAATGTTGTGGATGAAGCCTTATCATTAGAGAAATGTCTGAAAACATATCATATCCACATTGTTGAGCCATAGCTAGTTCTTTTCTTAGAGAACGTTTACATGTTCATTTATTTCATTTAATTGCAGAAAAGCAATTTGGCTGTTTTGGATGGCATGAGAGGATGTGTCTGTATTTTCTGTATCTCTCTCATAAACTCTGCTGCTGTGTCCTGGCTGAAAGCAGGTAATCAAGAAACGGCTACAGCGTCTGCTGAGGCCGAAGAAAGAGGAGAAGATCAAGCAGCAACCCAGCACTGTTGCTACAGTGGGTCTGGAGGAAATGAAAGCAAAGGTACAGCACACCCCGTTCTCTAACAAATGATTCAAGCCACATGTACAGATTTCCTGCAACACCATAACTAACAACTGAAAAACTACAGGGGAATAATTTAAGAAGAAGCGAGTTATATGTTCTACTTTTAAGATACAAATTATAATTTAAAAAATGGGGGTTATTTTTAAAAACATACCCGTAAACACAGAATAGTCTCCGCACAAGATGTGTGTCCACACAACACCACCGCTATACATCCCAGCCTGTAAGTGTCGCTGTAATGCTGCTACAGAAATACACAGAAACAAAGAAGAAGACATGGAGCATGCACATGGTAATGAACAAACACACAGAAGAAGATGGCAAAAAGACACGTCACATTCAGCAGCTTCGGCAGTACCAATGCCACACTGGGCCCTGTCATTTTGTTGTTGTAGGCGGGGTTAGCGCCTGTGTGTTATCAGCTACGGCATTATTGGTCCCAGAAACATCACATACTTCTATGCTTAACTTAGTGTTTTGAGTACATACAGTATGTGTGAGTTTGAGTATGTGAAAACATTCCCTCAACTGGTTCACTCAAACTGCCAAAAAGTTCAGTGGATCGATGGACACTTTCACCCTCGACGTCCTCCATCTTAGTGACGTAGAAATGATGACCTTTGACTTTTGGAGACAGTGGTGGACAACAGAGACACCAGCGTCACCACGGGGGAGATCACCCACCGATGGAACCCCAGCCAACTTTAGCTTGCTAGCTAGTAAAACACAGCACATTTTCAGTCACTGACGCTGTGATGTACGTTTGGTTCTTGTGTGTGATAAATTGTCGTCACTGCAGACTGAGGTTCAAGATGTGAGGTCAGAGGTCGATGTGTTGGAAATATTCACAAAATGTGTCAGCTAGCATATCGGCAGTAACTTTCATTTTCACATCATTTCCAGTAAGTGTGTGACGGCACTGACTGATTTGAGACAGTACTACCCTGTTGACATTTGCAAACTTCATGAGTAAGTACATAGTGTTCATAGTGTACTACAAAGAAGTGTACTAACGCAAGTATGAGATTTGAGACGCAGCAATACTCTATGGTTGCATACAAGGAAATGCAAGGGTGGCATTTTTTCACTCTGGGACCCAGTTTAAAAAATGATCGCATTCAGGCTCCAACACACTGGTTCATACGGACAAAACATGATAAAACACTTTTGCTGATTCAGCTAAGGTTGTCTCCGTGTGGACATAATTGTGTGTATGAGAGCAGATGTGTAAAGGCTCCTCTCTCTTTACATCAGCCCTGTGATCGACTGACTATTTCGAGATATATATTTTTTTCGAGATGTATAAATACTATTTAAAAGACAGACCACCTTTACCATCTGAGCTCCACAGACACACAGGCGCGTTTCTAGAAATCATTGTTATACTTTAGCTGAGGAAAGTGGTTCAGATATCGCCGGATATAGGAGACTCTCATATCATCTGTGGTTCTCAGCTGGAGTAGAGGGATGATAAGAAATGGGGGATGATCTGGAATTCATGGCATGGATGTCTCACACTGTGTGATCAGTCGATTCTTCTGAAACTGACCAATGAGCACTCAAGAGACACAGCTCCTTGTCAGGGAGATGCTCAGTTCACTTTCACATGGTTCATCCTCTAGAAAATATGGAAAAAAAAATACAGCAAAAATTCCTCAGCAGTAGCTGAAGAAGAGATTGTCACACCTCATAAAACTTGATACGTAATATGAATTATGATTCAGCAGAATGTGAACATCTGCTGAATGACAACATTTATGGAACAATTTAGATGTGTTTTCTACACGTGTCTATTATTTCATTCACGTGTGTGAAGCTCAGAAGTGGATAAATCAGTTTAAATTTTTTGTTCACATGAGTGAAGGTTTGTTTTCACAGAGATATGAACATTTTCCAAAATCAGATTCACATTTTCAGCTTTTGGTCAAATAATCTCTTTGTACATGAGTCTGGGATGGGAAGTATGAGCATCGGTGGATCTGAGCTGTTTGTTGTGAGTGTTTTGAAACACTTGGGTAATGTGTGATCTTTGAGTTTAGGATGATACCCTCAGACCTCAGAGAGTTAATCTGTGTCTATCTTCCACTTGTTATTGTGAAGAAAATGATGTATCATATTTGTATTAGTTGAGCTGTTTACTATTCCTTCAACAGGACACCAATGACATGACACAGAGTCACCTGGAGGGGGCGTACGCCAACAAGATGTTACCCAACCACCATCACCCTCACCATCACCACCATCCCGCCGGACGTCACGGGGTTTTTGAGGACTTCGCCTGCTAGAGCCAACAATGTTTCCTTTCTCTCATGACAACAAAGAGGGGCTAGCTGTCTGTGTTGTAGCCGGTAACAGACTCTGTGCATGGAGGTCGGTCCTTTGCTGTCATCAGTGAAAAGCTACAGCCAAAGTCCAACACCAAACGTGTGCTGCAAACAAACTACATGTACGTACAGTATCTAGGCACAAATTGGACTCCGCTTTCTTCTTGTGTGATGTTTTTGGTTTTTTTTTTTGGTTGGCAGGGACCCTTTAAATTTATCTTGCTTCAAATGTGGAGTGAGACACAATGTTTTTAGGACCAAGTTTTGGTACATGATCACTACAAGGAAACAAGAAGAGGACTGCATGTCACCTTGATCAATTTATACTTCAAATAAGAAAAGATATGATTCATTTATTCAGCTGTCTTTTTTTTTTCATTTATCTACCACCAACTGTTGCCCCTCATTCCTCGAAAACACAGTGTAAATTCATAACAAAAAGTTTATATCAGGTTACTAAGATCTATATCTTATATTATGTATAGAGAATTAAAAGAAAGTCTTATTGATGTTATATTCATCCAGAAAAAAGGCAGAGGGACTTAGGTGGACATGTTTGCACTCAGATTAGAGGATCTAGCAGCATATATACACGTTTTCTTGATTTGTGATTAAGGTGTTAGAGCGTAGCACTGAACATTGTAACATTACCAGTGTAACACTGTAAAGTTTAACTTTAAAATGAGAAAGATCTGGTGTAATGGTTGTTGTTTATATTCAGTTTATATATAACTTATATATTCATTTTACTTATTAATACATTTTAGAAAAAGTAATTTTATAAGACGATAGCGTTCACGATTGTAGCAATTACTGTACACTTCAAATCGGCAGATATGTTAGGCTGCCAACCAATACATTTGTAACAAAAGAGACTGTATGGATAGTGGCTATTATTTCCTTATATACTGTATATGTGCTTTTTAACAAAAAGTATTACTTACGTGAACATTCTCCCAGATGGCACACAAATCTTATGGATGACCATGTATTCTTAATTTATACGGAAATTATTACTCCTTCAAATAATGTGTTTTTTCCTTACGTCACCGTTACTCGTCATAACTGTGAGCTGACATGAGCAATAACAGATAGTTTTATTTTTTAACATATAGTTTTAAGTCATGTATTTCATCTGTAGGCCCAGAACATTGTACGTGTGTGTGTGTGTGTGTGTGTGTGTGTGTGTGTGTGTGTGTGTGTGTTTGTGCAAAATTCTGTTTAAAAAAAAATTAGTCAATCTTAGGGGTAATGCTTTGGTTAGATAGAAATTGGTGTAGGTCCCATGGAAATTAATTTGAGTCATTTTAATATCCGTGCGTGTCTCCATGTGCACGTGGTACAACTGACTATGCTGAGCTTATGCAGCTTTGCTGAGCAGATTTAATGAAAAACGCCAAGAATTGGAACAGTGTAGTTGTAGCAGAGAGGTTTGATGTGTGAAATGTTACAACAAAGGCTGCTTTGATGGCCTGGAGTTATCCTCAATGGTTCAACGGAAGATCAGAGACTTTAAAGGTTTTAGCACCAGTGACACGTGGGAAGGAAAATGGAAAAAAGCAATGTCATGTCACTATTGTTGATTGTTAATTAATTTAAAAAGCAGGATAGAAAGTAACGATGACAGGTGTGGATTGGTTTGATTGTGCTGCCCACAGTTTCACACTCGTAACCACGCTGCTCTATTTGACATGTTCTCAAGATCAGTAAATAGAAAAGAGTAGACTATAGAAATAATTCACTTTTTCCACACTGTTATAACTTATCAGTAAGCAGGTCCGGAATATCTGAACTTGCATCAAATAAGAGCATTTTCTCCTCTGACTAAAATCAACAGATAACATTTGCAAATATGTGACAGTAAAACAAAGTGGAGGATAATTATCACTGAATTGATGGGTTAAAACAAAACACCAATGTTTTATCAGTCAACAGCTGACAATCCCATGCACATTCAGAAGCTCATTTCCACCGGGTGCTGAGGCCACATGACACATCCAAATGTTTTTATCCTCATGTCAAATCCATCAGCAGCTAACCTGTGATCACACTGCAGCTCTGTGTAGACAGTGTCTCACCATTCAACTACCACCACAAATAGTTTTTCCATTGTCTATTTCTGTCTATTCTGACTCCACATATGGTTTTGTCCTCCTCCCTATAATTTAAATATCCAAACAGGTTGCTGCTCACCTCACAATCCCTCCTTTCCTCTCATTCAAGCCATCTCCAGGCCAGACTAGAATCAGCCCCGTGGCCCCTCGTCTCCGCCCGCTGACCCCCTACAAGCTCCGAGCGAGACCAACTCATAAACTGATTGATCATTGTTTTTCAAAAAAAACTTCCTGAACAGGGTTTAGACATTATACTTCATAGATCATGCTCATCCCAAAGGCAAGGATAAATAACAATGAGGTTAAAAATGACAGCTGTCTTATCATATCTGGAGCATTTTGACTTCTTATGATCACATCGTATTTTAGCTGTGATGACTTATTCTGATGAATTAAATGTATTATAATTATTTAGAGGTTAGTCCCATCTGATACATGTTCATTAAGGTGTCTGCTGGTCCTCCTGAGAGGTAAAGTCCATCCAAATGCAAACCAAAAATGTGAACGACTTGTTTTTCTTATTTTACTAAACTGTAATTGCCAATCTGTGAATATTAAAGTGGCACTCAGGAGACAATAAAAAAAAAAACTTTTCAAGCTTAAATTTAAACAGAACAAATCTCATTTTGGTGACAGACATTAAACAGAAAAACGTGTTTGTTTGGGGACTCAAGCCCAAACTGGGTCTTCACATCACCAATAATTATTAAATACTTCTCATTACAGCATCTTGTGGTTACAAATCACAACATATTTACTCTGGTGTTAGTCTGAGCGGTAACATCAGCTCATATCACCGCGGGCCACAGTGAGATCCACGGTCCTCCATCTGTCAAATCCATTCCTTCTGTGAACTAATCATGAGCATGCATGGCTGTTTAATATTCGTAATCATGTGTCACTTTGACATTTTCAAAAGGTTCCCAATCACAGTCTCCGATGGCATCCGAGCAGGCCATGCATAACAATCTTCTCCTCTGTCATCAATAATTGTAGCATCCCTCAGACGGCTCACAAGGGCTGGCGTGTTGGGCTGCAGTCCCACTGTACACATCTGTTTGAATGGTAATCCGAAAAAAGTTTGTCCACAGACGTTTGGTGCCACAGGAGAGAGCTGCCTGCGTGACAACACGTCATGCATTCTTCACATAGTGACTGCATCCTGTGTGGGCAAATGACATTTAATGTCCAAACGTCCCTTTAGTGGTAACGTCAGAACATGTGGCCATCCTTCTTCATACTTTTAGCTGAGATCTGAGCAATCATTAGACAAGGGAAGAACCCAGGTGATGAAAGCAGCTGTCAAGAACGCAGAGGAAATTCCATGTTGTAATATGAATAGACTTCATTGCAGGCTAACATTTTGTACAGAAGTGTGGTCTTGTGGGTATTTCCTGTTAAAGCACATTTTATAGATGTTAAATATCGTAAATATGAATATTAAAGTTTAGATTGGTAAAACCAGTGCCTCCTAAATCCAGTGCCCACATTTATTTTGGAAGCCTTTTCTTCACAGCATGGTGTCATCGTCAGTCTTTGAATGTCGTTCTTCATCCACAAACGGCAAATAAGGCTGCATGAGGGCTGAAGGCTTTTCAGGAGTAAGTGAAGATAACGTGTACCCAACCTCCACCATGCATGTTCTGCATTAGTAGTCACTGCCTTCTCCATACGTACTCACATCTGCCAACTGGAAATGGGTTTCCTGGTGACCTCACGAGCAGATAGTGTAGTTTGGGTTCTGAGAGGACTTGAAACAACCTTGTCCCTCTGTGGGAGGAGAAAGTCCTGGGATTGTACATAAAACGAAGCACCTAATGATGGCTTACAATTAAGTCCCAGCTGCTGTGTAATTATGTGGTTTTACTGCACGCCTAAGGGTTGAGGGCACATGGACCCTTGAAATAACTAAAGCTGTAATTACATTTTCCTTTCTTTTACCCAGCCCAGACATCAGAAACACTGACAGGAATGTTAACTGCCCTCCTCCTGACAGCCGGCCAGGAAGACAAATCACTTCCACATACCTGTTGGAGAAAAAAAAGTGATTTCTACATGTTGTTCAAATACTGCTGACGTCCACCGCCCATAACCGATCAAGGAGCCATGCTGGAAACATGCTCTTCTGCTGACACCTAAAGGACAAACTGGGTTCTTACAAAATTCATTTGGTCAAAAAACATCAAATGAGTTTATGATCAAACAGTCTTTATTTATAAAATCATGACAGTTCACAGTTCATTGTTATTACAACACACCATGATGAGCATTGTTTAAAGCATTGCTTTGGTTGTATCGAGTAGGCATAGGAATAAAACAATAAACCCATAAATCTAAGACAGTGACCCTATTAGACTGATGAGAATAGAGAAAGATGTGGTCACATGAAATGCATTTCAAAGCTAAAGTAGATCATTTTGTCACTTTAATCGTAAAATATAAACTGCTGTGTAAATAAAGCCCCCCACACACACACGCACAAAGAGGAAGAATTAAAAAGTGTGCATCAAATATTTATACGTACAGAGAATGTTAGTGGAGTGGAGAATTCAGAACCTGCATAATTCATAGGTCAATGAGAGCTACTTCTGAGCCTCCTCAGTGACTGTAGCTGAGTTCACATCCAAGGGACATCCATGTCTCCAGTCCACCCAAGATGGAGACAAATCAACAAATCATTTCATTTTCTTATCTCAGTCCTCCATTTTTCACAGTGTTTTTTGCAAGATTCTGTCTCCAGCTACGCACATGGTTTGTGTCATGGTCCTTGAAGGAATCAAGAAAAAAATTAATTTGAAGTTTTCAGAACACTGTCACAAGAAGAAGACGGTGCTTGTCGACATTAACTCAAGAACAAGAGTGGAACGAACAATGACTGACACATATTTAAATCAAACATCCTTAGTGAGCCTACTTAAAAATAGTGTCAGCACAAACCTTGCGGTGTATCTATACAGCATTAAAGGACCAGTTTGTATAATTTCATCAGCTCTTTTGGCACATGAGGAACACTTGTCTGGTATGAAACACTCCAACTCTTACATACCATTGACATGTAACGGCAGCTGGACCTTCATGACGTCGATTATCATCGCTGGCAGCAGAGAAGGGACGCTTCAAGTCACTCATCCACATGAACACGGAAACAACCCTCTGCATTCACTTCCAGCTGATTTTGATGGACACTGACGTACCTTGTTGCACTGAGAAGCACTATGAGGAAGTGGTGGTGGTTACAGTTTGGAGCTTCTGCATTAGATGCAACTAAAGTTTACACACTAGTCTTTTAAGCAAACAGCATGAGTCTTAATTTATACAAAACCATTCATTCCCTGCTATATTTCCCTGGTCATACGAGTAGTTATACCTTGATTCACAGTTGAAAAATTTGTTTCCTCCTCTATCGGTAACAGGCTGGTAGCTCCTCTACGTCCTGGAACGGGGTTGACCAACATGTTGGGAACAGAGGATTTGACCTCATTTCACACTTGGCCACATCTGAAATAAACGTCTGAAACGACTGTTACTACAGTATGTCAGAGGACTTTGAAAGCAGAGGTCGGGTTGGAACGGACATACCATTGTTCATGATCATGAAATGTTCTTTCCTCCATCGAGTGGTGTTATCAATAATATTGCACTTTCCATCATCCAGAACTGCACCCTCCAACACCACTGGTCCAAAGACTAAAGAGAGGAAGTGTCTTAAGTCAAAGCCTCGGTCCACTGCTCCGTCAGAACTCACTGACAGTTGACCACATTTCCCTCTACGTTTGATGGTTACACTTTCTACCAACTACAAAGTTGTATTTGTGTGTGTCCACAAGTCTTGTTGAGTGGAAACGATCCGTCAATATTCGGCCCTACCACCTATGTAACACTCTTCTCCAGAGGAGGATGAGAGCAGCCGAAGGGGTGAACTGCAAAAATGTTTGACACTGAAACAATACGTGTATAAAGGCACATTGTACATATAGAACTGTGAAGATGACCGGTGCAACATATCTGCTGGTACACTCCTACGGACATGGTGATGCCACAGCAGCAATGCACACACACATTTCCTCAAACTACTGTGTATGCTGACCCGCTGGGGAATGAAACCAGTTCAAGCTGGAAACGCAGGTTCCAATGTCAAGACAGAATTTGGACGTGAAATGGAAAACTAAACAGGTAACAGGAGCTGCTTTGGTGGTGAAAGACGGTTATGAAGGTGATAAATGAATCTGGTTCTGGTGTTTGTATGGGGACGTGTTGTAAACATTCATTAGGAACATACTGCATTCATTTGTTCTGAGCTTAAGAGCCACTGCATACTGGAAGGTGTTGAATGTAGGACTGGGTTAGAAAAAGCCCAGGTTGCTTCTTATCCCAAATTCTTCAATCAGGAAGCTTTTGAAACACACACCAGTTAAAATGGACTCCAGCACATGCAGGCATTTCATTTTGGGGTTCTTCAGGTGCTATTTCCTTGTTCAAACAGCAGCATGGTGAGCTGCGAGCGGGAGCCCAGACCTTCCAAGTTGCTCTGGACACATCTGTGGTAGAGGTCCTCACTCAGCTGTGGATTGCAGGTCTGGTAGCGGTACTGCTGGTGCAGAGCCGGCTCCACCGCCCTGAACACGTGCAGGCCAGAATACTTCACAAACATGTCGTAGATGTCCAGAGTCTCCAGGAGCTCCTCGTTTTCCTGGATGTCCGCCATCATTCGTGTGCGTGTGGCCATATAGTCCGCGTTGTAAAAACAAGCTTCTTCAAAGGACAGTCGATCAAAACGTCCTGCCTCCCTGACCAGATCGACGGTCGC
Source organism: Aeoliscus strigatus (assembly GCA_901007665.1). Lineage (NCBI taxonomy): Eukaryota > Metazoa > Chordata > Actinopteri > Syngnathiformes > Centriscidae > Aeoliscus > Aeoliscus strigatus. The sequence continues at coordinate 40,745 of CAAKHB010001971.1, read as the reverse complement.
TGGACGCTGCTGCTTGTGATAGGCAATGTCAGGGTGGTAGTCCTGGAAATGGACGGGGAAGAACACCTGCCAGTTGTTGATGGAGTTCATACGGCAGCGATTCAGAAACTCTGAGTTCACGTTTGTGTGGACGTTAGCCAGGAAGAACAGCGTGTCGACCGGGTGCTTCTTGGCGATGATGTCCATGAATTTAATCTGGGATGGCGTTTCTGTCTTGACACTTATCCACGGGATCTTCACTGTGGGGTATTTGCGTTCAAATGCATTTATCTGAGTCTTCACACTTGCGAATATATCGTTCTGATTGACCTGCTGAGCTTCCACCAGGTTGTAAATAAACATGAACATCAGGATGGCGTTCTCACTCGTCTCAAAGGCTTTGGAGGAAAACATCTGGAGAAAACGGTCAACGTAGCTGCGCTCCTGCAGAGTCAGAGGAACGATGACATGGAGTCTGGTAGCTTCAGTGACATAGGGCATGGGAATAATTTCTATGTGGCTCAGAGGTCGAACCAGGTGAACCCGCTTGGTGACGGAACGGCTGTGACCGTTCTGGTTCACAACTTCTACCTGCAGGTCCAGGGTGTACTCCATGCCCCTGACGGGGTCAAAGCGCCTGTAGCCATTAATCAGCTGCTGCTTCTTCAGGTGTAAGACGGGCTTGTACTTCTTGTTCAGCTCTCCAATGGCAGTGTCGATGACCTCGGCTACATCCAGGCTGTCAATGCCATGCAGCTTGCACTTGGGAGAGCCATCGATGCATGAGTAAATCTCCTCCTCGGTGAAGTACTCCCACTTCAAAACGTCAAAGCGACTTTTAGGCTCAAATGGCGGATTGATCCCCACTGGCCATTGGGCGCTCCGGTTGCCCTCGAAAGCAACAAAACTCACATTCTTGATCTCTGCCTGTGGAAAAACAAGTGTTCACTCCAAAACACTTGACAACATGTCACTGCAAGCACGACAGTACCCCGATGCTGCGTCTCAAATCTCATACGTCTGTGAGTACACTAATTAACTAAGTACACTAACTGTAGTACAATATGCACAGTATGTACTTACGCACAAAGTAGTCAAATTTCGACAGGGTAGTGCTGTTTCAACTCAGTCAGTGCTAAAACTTACTGTGACAGTCTGCTTACCTGAAGTTCAGCTATCGCACTATAGGTCTTGTGCAGTTCAATCTCAGTGAAGTATGTGTGCAGGCGGTACATCTGCTCCGGGTCAGAGACTGGATGAACAGTCAGAGCTTTCTTAAACTGCTCGTTCTGCTCTTTACTTGGATCAGCGTTTTTTCCCAGTTCATAATGGTGGTAGTGGAGCCCCTGGAAGGAGACACACGGATCGGTTCATGACAGGCCATGACAAAAACACATCATCTCAGGCTGCGTTATTATGGTGGAACCACATCAAACAGCTTGGTTTCAACCATGACTGCATGACGGTTAGTTTAAATCATCAAATTTGTCCTAGAATTAACATTTATGAGATATTTGACCTCAAATGACCTTTGAATTATAAAGGTGAGGACATAATCTGAATGTAACACCAAACAGGACTGGCAGCAGGACACCACTTTAAGCCATGTAAGCTGAAAACAAAGTAGTCACCTCAGGGGCTTGAGTGATTGAAAAAGTGAATCCGATCGGATCAAGCTATTAAAAGAACAAAGAAGGTAGAACCTGCTTAACTGAGCAGTAAGGGCACACCGCTGCGTATGTTTGCCAACAGCTCACAGCATTACAGAGACACATGGACAAGCATTGTCCATGTCCAGCTGTCACTGGACGAATGGAGGCTTGTCTCAAACTGCTGCCAGGCTTTTCCATTTCCTCCCTGCTCTCTTATCTCAGTGTCTCTGCTGGAGCTCTTCTGTCCCTGAGGACTAAAGTTAGACACGTTATCCATCTGGTCTCAGCTGAGAGGTTTTTTTATCTTCTCTAGGTCATAGCCAAAGAGAGGACAGCATCTACAAGTAGAATAAGTCAGCATGACATATCTACGCTATGCTTATCTACTTCAGTAGAATGTCATGAATACCACCAATACCAGCACTGATAAACTGTAAAGAATGAAAATGCCTGGCAGCTGAAAGTCTGCTAAGACAGGTCAGACCTGGGTGACCTCAACCACTAATGACATTACAGCAGGGCAGCATGTTGACCCACAGGGGATTTTCACACCATTGAAAACAAGACAGGCTGAACTCTTCTACCTCGTCACTGTGTCGTATAAATACCATCGGAGTTCAAACACAATAATTACACTTTCATCTTGTCAAGTGCCATCCCAGAGGCAAAGCTCGTGTTTTTCTTTTCTTTTTCATTTCACACATTGAGACAGCTCAGTCACAGGGGGTCACAGTGGATCCCTGACGGATGGTACCAGGGTATTTCACACCTTTACATTAAAAAAAAAGAAATTAGTCACAGCTGTACCGTCACCTCCATTCACTCTCGTTTGTATTCCAACTATGGTTTGTGAGTTTCAAATGAAATGACCTTGGGTGAATTGTGCATGTGGATTGACTTTGTTTGCAGAGAAGAAACAACTAAGAATTTGTCATTCGTTTTTCTACTACAAATGAGAGCCCAACTGTACCTGCTACACAGCTGTTATAATAATAATAATAATGATGATGATGATTAAATTGATGGCATAATGAACTTTACATTATAAAATAATCCCAAAGTGCTGTTTCTGTTCACAATGACCATGAAAAAACATTTTTTCTTGGCAGTGCATCATTCATAACAATGAACACTTCTCTTTAAAACATGCGTGATTATGTCGGACCACATCACCTACCTCGTGCTCACTGACACAACTGGTGCTGGTGTAGTCGATGATGCATCTCCCCAGCCACTCATCAGGCCTGGCGCTCAAAATGTCGTTCCTGCAGTTTTCCAGAAAGGGCTGAAGGTGCAGGAGCAACGTACGCGACAGGAGGTACCCAAACCCTCCATAGCAGTACCTCCCTTCCATCTCCCCACCGATGAACTCCTGGGGACTGCCCATGTAAAGCTCTCGATCCATACTCAGATGATCCACAAGTGATTTGATCCGATCTGCTTCAGTGTAGGCGTCGTCTTGGACAAAGTAAAACCAATCATACTCATGGATGTAGTGATCTAAAATATATCTAATCGTCTGAAACATGTTCCATATCAGTCGCTCATCTCCGTGGGAGACGACAAACATGCCATGAGGGACCTTGTGATTGCGCATGCCGGTGAAGAAGACCACGGTGTCCAGGTGATGGCTGATGGTACGGTTGACAGCGATGCCCAGGTTGTTAATTGTGCTTTTGGAGGTGAGCACTCCAACAAACAGACGCTCTCGCATCCCCAACTCTGTGCTTATATATTTGGCCCTGAAAAAAACATCAAACGGTTTGAAGAAACCAAAACTGAGCAATTCTCCACCTGGATGCCACACAGTTATGAATACTTTTCCCAGCCATTTCAAATGAAATCATTCATGAAGTCAGCTGGGATTATCACAAACCATTGGACACACCAATAGTTTGAAAACTGACTCTGCCCGCGTTTCAATATCTGCTGTGGTTCATTCAGAGGATGTGCTGCGCTTCTTTGTCTGTGAGTTAAAATATGTTGACCTCATTAACTCACTCTTTAAAAAGGTGTCCAGAAGTAGAATAGTCACACCATACACCATGAAATGACAAACGGATGGTTAGAATATCATCTATACCTGTTAGCATGATTACATAAAGGATTTCTAGTTCATTTAGACACCATGAACAGAATTATAATGGAACTAGTTTGACAGATATTTCAATGAAAATGACTGAATTGAAAAGTTAAAAGCTAGTTAACTGTGTTTGAGTGAAAAATAATCAGCACAGTAATTGCTGAATCAGCAAGATGAAACACATGATTACTTGCTTCCAAGTGTACATAGATATTTTATACAGAGTACGACTCGCTTAATATTACTTACATTTAAATTCAGACAGCTTTAAAAAGTTATTTTGAGAAGTAAACATGGAAGAACCTAGGCTGTGATCCATACACTACCAACTCCCTCCTTCTTCCAGCACAATCTGAGGACAAAGGGAGCAGAATTCCTGGAGAATATGTCTGTAGGAACAGTCTCACCACATTCAGAGCACAGGCTGAGGTGGACTTAGGGAAATATGAAATCTTGCTATGTTTCGGTACGATTTCTGGATTGTATGATGGGCTCTTTAGAGCCAGAGGGTCCTGTGGACAGGTGAGAATCAGCAGCAGTTTACCTGAAAACTTTCTTCGGGGTGCTCTGCTGGACTTGTTTATAGGGGACTATTCTCGGTTCAAAGTCCTCCGCGGACTCCCGTTCTCCGGCCATGGAAATGGAGCTGGGCTTCCTGGCTCCTTTCAGCGGTCCATCCTGACCCACGATCACGTCCTCTCCTTGTCCGTCCGTGTTACAACTTTCTTCCGTCCAGTTTACACTCAGTAAACTCAATGAGAATCCTAAAGAAATGCCAATGATCACCGGGCCGACGGACCGGAGGGCAGAAATAAAAATGGAAAACCTCATTCTGTGCGCCGGCTCGTCTCTCTCCGGGTCCAAACCGATGGCGCGATACGGTTACCGACACACCGCGACTTAAGCGGACTGTTCACATCTGACTAGGAAAGAGACTCTGCGTCTTCCTGATGATTACCCAGGTTGTTACGTGTCAGTGTTGTTGCTGCTGCCTTGCTCCTCCTCTTCCTCCTCCTCCTCCCCGGACACGGCTCATCAGAGGCGGCTCTACTTCCCATGCTACTTCCACTCTGCTGACGTGCACCGACTGTGCGCGGAGGGATATTCAACACGACTGGCTGACGAACGCACAACTCACTCTGCCGTCCACCTGCGCGTATGCACATCACCATGACAACACACGTTTGTTGACTCGATAACGTATCACGGAGCAGGAGTGCGATTATATGTTATTCTTATTATTATATTATAGGTTTCCATCGCTTCTCAAATAAAGACACAGTATCACTAAATCTACCAAGAATAAAACACAGCATTCACTCCTTCATTCATCTCATTAATTTATCATTATCACAATAGAAAGTTAAAACCTATTCAGTATAAAAGTATTAAATGGCAATGCAGTCATACAGCTTATTTTATTTTCACTTCTTAGTATACAATATATTTCAATTTGTTTTTTGATTTCTCATCTAACAATTTTTTTACCAATTTAATCTGTTTTCTACAGACCCCCTAAAGTCCCATGGAGTCAACGTCACATTGACATCACTGCTAGCTGCACTCGTACATATACTGGTCTGAGAAAAATAGCAAAATCGCTGAATTTTCTCATTTCCCGTTGAAACTCTGTGAAGTGAGTGTGTGTGTTCAGGGTATCGACAATGACTGCTGTCTGCTAGTAGGGAGACCGGACTGATGTCTCTGAATGCCTTTGTTAAAATGTTCCAACACTGGATATATGAACTAAATTTACATATGTGGCGAGGAGAGGGTGGACTAGGTTGAAACCGACAACGCCACCTGGGGAATTTCGCCCCAGGAGATAGTTCCTTGGCCAACGAAGGCAATCAGGTTCAAATCACCTCGAGCAGAGACGTTTAGAAAATTCAGAAAAACAATTGTATTAATGCAATACTCAAATCAAATTGCAACATAAAATAAGAGAAGGAGTGAACAGGGCTGGGGCTCCTCTGGCAGCTATAACTCAAAGGTTGGGGCGATAAACCAAAAACACCCGTGACACTGCAGACACACACACACGCAGGGGGATTCGAGAAAAAGACCACCACCAGGGATTGGGTCGCCGCTGTGGCCCACAGCACCTGTCCAAAAAGAAAAGGAAAACTATAACTCAGGCCACAAACACACCAAAGCAATATAGTTTAAATGATAAAAAACAAATGTAACAGAACAATCTAATTACAGAAACGATTATTCAAATGGGAAAATGAACCAAACAAACTCAGGACAAATGAAACAAATCCAGAAAATAAATACAAAGAATTCATAGAAACGCAAACAGAAATTTAAAACGGCAGGTATATCCCCGAGATCACCACAGAGCCCCGATACCTGCTCGGTAACCAACCTGACGCGCCATCGACCAGTCACTGCTCGGGAGGGCTGAGGACCACGGGGCACACACACAGGAGCCAAAGCAGCAATGGTCCAGTGGATGGCGATCTAGTTGCTTGGCCTCCCCTAAAAAAGACACCACAAAGTGCCAGAGGACATACTGCAAGACAAGAGAACGGGACAACACAGTGAGCTAGGGAGGAACGACAGGCCACAGAACAAAAAGTATGCAACGCCGACCCACCACATGGAGACCTCGCCGTCACACCCAGGAGGGTTCCTGATGGACCAACGCCATCCGATGGCACCAGCCGTCAGCCACACTGTAGCAAGAATCTATATCACAGAACGCTCGGCATGAGAGGAGAAGAGAAACAGCGGCATGCAATGCTGCACCTTACCTGGACGTGCAAAGGACAGCGTGCATCCTGCCTACAGTGAGGCCTCGCCACGACAACCACAGCAGGCGAGCAGAGCAGGAAGAGAGAGAGGAAGGGCTGGGTGGACACACACATCTCTAAATAGATGTGTGCTCCCCGCTCATCAATCACAGCCAAACCCAGCCCCCGCTGTGCGGAGGAGTGAGCCGCGCCCTGACCCCATGTAAGTTTAACTGATGTACACAATGTAGTGTTTTTCGTCAATAACGGTGTGTGTCCTGTAAAGCCATATTCATGAAGTTTCATGTTCACAAAGTATTGTAACGGCGCCAATAATAAGGCATAGGCTCCTGGTCTCTCTGTCGAACACTGGACTGCAGGTCGCATCACTCAGCGTGTAGGCTGGTGGCACTTGCAGGTGGTGGGAGGACGTGACCAGTGAGTTTGCCAGGGCTGCACACACTATCAGAGGTTTGTACGTGGGTTTACCTGCAAGGGTTTGCCCGCCACACCCCTGTTCCAACTCCTGCAAAGGGATAGAGACTTTATATGGACTGAGAAGTGTCAGGATGCGTTCGCCAACCTCCAGTGTGCCCTGAGTGAGGCTCCAGTGCTGGCATCGGCTGATCCCACCTTGCCTTTCATCTTACAGATGATACGACACAGATGCAAGCGGTGCAGGTGTATGGGGGGGGGGTGCTGTCGAAGGAGTCCTTGTGCTGGGAGCTGCAGAGTGGAGGCAGCAGCAGATGCAAGACAGGGACCTACAGCCTGTTCTCCAGTGGGTGGAAGCACAGCAGCGTCCGCTGTGGGAGGAAGTGGCAGCGCTCTCCATCACAACCAAGGGACTGTGGTCCAAGTTTGAGGCGGTGTTCTCACATCAGGGCATGCTTCAGTGGGCAGGGAAGGAGCCTCCTGAGTATTCAAGCTTCAGGACCGTCTGGAGTCAACTCACAGTTTTGCATGAGAGCAGCAGCAGAGTGCCGGTGTGAAATAAAAACAGAACTACGATGTACGGGCATAGAATAGACTTGTATACAGGGTACAGCTGCCACCTACTGTATGTGTCACGTGTTTTTGACCCCGGAGGAGGATATGGTTCTTGACCGCTTCGGCGGCAGAATGAGGTGTTTTGTTCATGGAAGATGCCGGTGTTGGATTTGTATTCACTGTGAGATGGACAATAAATGATTGTATGGAGCACAGTCGAGACAAGCCTGCCTCATGCTGGGGGGCAGTAGTGAGTCCAGGGATTCTTCGAGACTCCTAAGTCAGACTAAGTGACAGCAGCTACAATCTACAGGCAGTGAGTCCAGTCAGCATCCATTTTTTTCTTTCCAAATGGAGGATTACAGATCTAAACTCAAACCATTTTCTAAACTGGACTTTCAGTGGAAGAAGAAGGTAATAATTGAAGAAGACCAACGGTCTCCATGGAGACAGAGAGACTAAGGAACATTTCTACAAACAACTTATTGATGCTTTTGTTCAGAAGGAATGGTGCATAGACTTATTTATAAGTGAAGGTCAGACCATAATAACTTTTTAAAATTAAATCATGTTTGTGTGCTGCAGTTTGTATGTGTAAAGACTGCTGATATGAAATCAAATGGTGAATAAGCTCCAGGCATAGAGCCTGTGGAAGTCTCAGTCACAGAGCATATCACTTTCAAGGACTGGATTATCTGAAGCAAGTCACATGTCTCTGAAGAATCTCAGTCATCCATGTGAACATGGATGACTCTCCCTTACTCTGCTTCCTCTTATCTTTTGGAAATACTTCAACCCTGTTTATCTGCCTCTGCCCTGATTTAACCCCTACACTCTTCCCTCAATCATGAGGGAGTAGAGAACTACAGTATGCTCGGTGTGGGTGGGGAAATGTTAAAACCAGCCTCTGATGGCTCTGCCTCACTCTGCTTCACCTTATCCTAATTTTCTCTATCTTTCTCTTAACTCTACATACACAATCTCCATCTTTACCCCATCCCTCTAAATCCTCTTCTCCTAACTCCATATACTGTTCTACATCTACTTCTTCACTGTGTAACTGTAACTGTTAGTTATAGTTATATAACTATAAATTGTCTTCTCTCTTCACTCTGGATGTTTAATCTGCATCTTCAATGCATGACTCTAACCCCCTTTTCTCGCCCAGGGTTCCGGTGCTTTCTAGTCTACAGTATTCCTCCTGTTCCTTGACCTGATGGATTCCCTCCTGTTGCCATGACCTGTTAGTTGGGTTCTCCCAGATGTCATTGACCACTCGATTTACATAGACAAACCTGCACTGGAGGACTTTAAGAAGCTGTGTTTTACATGAGGACAATAGGAGGACAAGAACCATCTGCAGCCATAGTTAGAATTATTGTTGGCTTTCTATTAGAAGAGTCAGTTTGCTTAGAGTCATGTGATAACTGTTGTTGTGAACTGGCACTATGCAAATAAAATCAGACTTGACTTGAAAGTATCCAGTGAGCAACTACAATTCTTAACAAAACATGCTCAAG